>JAPFBL010001251.1:0-19985 GCA_026182355.1 Hermatobates lingyangjiaoensis | reverse complement strand
GATTTATGCCTAAATGACGTTTTTTTTTTATTATCTCTGATATAAAAGAAACAATAGACACTTTAGGAAATTCGAATAATTGGATTCAAGCTGTTTCTAATAGTCCGTCCTTACACCTTCAAATTGAACAAGTTCTATTGTAATATTCTTTTTATTTTATTTTATATTCATACGGGTTATTGGTTATCGATGGATAAGGGATAATAGAATAGTCGTGACCTACTAGAGATTCCAGCAGTAAATAAGGTTTCTCCATATAAAAGGAATTGTAGAAGTGTATTGATCCAAAGAAATAAAAGAAAACATAACACAATGAACAACATAATAACAGCGTTATAGACATCCTTTATGACTAAAGAAACTCTATTATTAAAATATGACTGAAAGGTTTCTGCAATATACGACTGAAATAGTGATTCTAAATTTTTTCACCCCGTAAAGAAATTTCACTCGAACCTCGCGACTTCCAATAGCCAGTGGATCTCTTACATAGTAAACATAATATGATACTTCTTGGGTATATAATATATAATGTTCTATTTAAATACGACATCATTACTGTACAGACTAACTTAATATCCGACATGAATTACTGACATTCCATGTTATAGTAGCACAGTAATCAAGCAGTTGAAGGCCTTTGGTATGGAACTGCTAGTTACGACGTGTACTATAGTGCGCGGTTATATTTGTTGGTCGTTGGTCGTTCTATTTAGGTATAATATAAATGTCTAAATGGGAGAAGAGAGAGAGAGAGAGAGAGAGAGAGAGAGAGAGAGAGAAGGACATAGAGGGAGGGGAAGAGAGGGAGAAATAGAGGTAGAGGGGGTGAGAGAGGAGAGGTGAAAATAGAGGGAAGGAAGAGAGGGGGAAATAGAGATAGAGGGAGTGAGATATGGGGAGAGGGAGAGGTGAAAATGAGGGAGGGGAGAAGAGAGAGGAAAGAGGTAGAGGGGGTGAGATAGGGTTAAATAGAGGGAGGGGTGAGAGAGAGGGGAAGAGGGGGGGAAATAGAGGTAGAGGGGAGGGTGGGAGGGTGAAGAGAGGTAGAGGGGGGAGAGGGAGGGAGGGAGGGAGGATAGAGGGGAAATAGAGATAAGGAAGGGAGAGAGAGAAGGAAATATAGGAGAGGAGGGAAATAGAGGGAGGGATGGAGGAGGGAGTGAGAGAGTAAAAATATCATAAATTACTAATTCATAGTCAATAAAGCACCATTGGATCATGGTTTATAGGTATAGAATTGATTAAATTTAGACAGAACCAACTCTAAATAGAGAAAATATCAAATATACTTAGTGTAATAAACCTGACAGAGGGAGAAATCAATCAGTAATACCAGTCAGGTTCCTTACTTAATCTTGGTTCGAATCTGGTGATTCCTTTCGAAAATTGAATTTAATTGAAACCCCCCCCCCCTCTCACCACAGACTTTATATTTAATCCTTATTAGGATTAAAGACAAGATATTGGATAGGAAATAATTAATTTTCATTAAGCTTAGAAAACACTAGACTGGGTGTGTAAACTGTGGAAACTAAGTGAGACTTGGTACTAGGGTGGTGGGGGTTAATAATTTACTGAGAGGGGGAGGCATTAATTAATGATTAATTAACATACTCGAGTGTATGCAGAGGAGAGAGATAGAGGGAGAGGGATGGAGGAGGGAGAAAGGGGTTAGGGATGGCGTGACAGAGAAACAGAGTGAGAGAGAGTGTGTGATAGAGAGGGGGAGGGAGACAGAAAGAAGGAAGGGAGAGAGATAGAGGGGGGAGGAATAAGAGATATACAGATGTTGTGAGAGATACAGAGAAGAGGGGGGGAAGGGAGGCAGAAAGAAAGAGAGGGAAAGAAGGAGAAAGAGAGTTAGAGAGGGAGGGAGGGAGAAAAAGAGATAAGGATGGAGTGAGAGAAACAGAGAGAGAGAGAGAGAGGGAGGGAGGTAAATTGAGAGAGACGGAGAGAGGAAAAAGAGAGATAGGGATGGAGTGAGAGGGGAGGGAGAGAGATATGGAAAGAGACTGAAAGAGACGTTGGGAGAGAAAGGAGAAAGAGAAATAAGGATGGAGTGAGAAAAACAAAGAGAGAGAGGGAGAGGGAGGGAGGGAGGAAGGAAGGAGGAAGAGTGATAGGGATAGAGTGAGAAAAACAGAAACAGAGAAAGTGAGAGGGAGTGTGATATACAGAGAGAGGTGAAAAGAGGGACACAGAGAGAAAAAAGGGAGAGAGACAGAAATAGAGGGAGGGAGGGCGACAGGGAGATAGGAAGGGAAAGACAGAAAGAGTTGGAAGGAGGGAAGAAGGAGGAGAGATAGGAATGGAGTGAGAGAAACAGAAAGAGTGAGAGGACGGAAGATAGAGAAAGAGAGAGAGGTAGAAAGATAGGGAAGGACGGATGAGAAAGAGATAGAGGGAAGGAGTGAGGTTAATTGGAAGAGAGAGAGAGAGAGAGAGATAGGGAGGTAGAGAGACACAGTGAGAGGGAGGGAGAGAAGGAGAAAAAGAGATAGAGAGGGAGTAAGAGAAACAGAGAGGAGGGAGTAGGGGGAAGGGAGGAAGACCGAGAGATAGGAAAGAGAGAGAGAGAGAGAGAACGATTAGGAAGGGAGGGAATAAGGAAGATAGATGGGGAAGGAGTGAGTGAGTGAGTGAGAGAGAGAGCGCGAGAATATGCCATTATCAAATGTATATAATGTTGTAGTTAAGAACCAGTGGAATGTTTCAGCAATTACAAACTTGATTAGAACTGTAATATAATACAGGTATGAATGTTGAGAGACGGCAATGTTCATTCATGATTATACCAAAGTATTTTGAAATAAGAGGAGAGAGAGAGAGAGGAGAGTAAGTCGTTTTGTGAAGATGAAGTTTCAGATTTCCATTCCATAATACCTGATTCCAAATTAACTTTTAATTATCAAGTAAAGAAGATTGTACCATCTTAACTCCCACGTAGATCTCTTAACCATTCAACCGCTTTTTCAAATCGTAATACTGTTTGAACAAGGGAATAATGGTTTAGGTGCTTGATATTGATTAAATTGATGTAGAACTAACCGTAAGAAAGTAAATATCAATTCTACTTAATTATAGAGTGTAAAATACGTAGAACATAGTTATATTTAAAACTTAAATACATATTTAATGCATTCTTTACATTATTGTATAATTATACAACCAAATACTTATCTTACAGTTACAAAGAGAGAGAGAGTGAGAGAGAGAGAGTAAAATTACAACTTGAGAACACACAAAACACAAAAAAAGAGGACTAACATTCACTATTCTTGATCATTTCGGCTGCCTTGCCGTCTTCAGGAGAGAAGAAAAAGAAAAAGGAGTGGAGACGTGAATGCGTCCATTGATATATATATATATATATATATATATATATATATATATATATATATATAATAATATATATATATATCAATATAGTTCAATATAAACAAAGAAAACATAGAGAAATCAAAAGAACACACTTACAGTCTCTAATTTTCGGTTTGAACCGTCTTCAGGAGAGATAAGAGAGGGAAACCAAGCGCACTGGATCAGAGATGGTTGGAGACCAACAGTGTTGCCGCATGCGCCCGTTGCGCGCCCGTTCACGAAAATAAGGTAGACAGGAATCAATTTATAATTACATTAAATTAATGGAATATGAAAACAATAAATATATAAAAGAAAAAATTAAAAAAAGGTAAGGGAAATTGATACAGAGAAATTGATACATAACAAAAGTACTGACTAAGCTATGATAAAATGAAATAAAACTAAGAATACAAATAATAATAACAAATGAAAAATTTATTAATTTAAAAATAAATAAATAAATAATTTAATGTAATTATAAATTGATTCCTGTCTACCTTATTTTCTGTGAACGGGCGCGCATGCGGCAACACTGTTGGTCTCCAACCGTCTCTGATCCAGTGCGCTTGGTTTCCCTCTCTTATCTCTCCTGAAGACGGTTCAAACCGAAAATTAGAGACTGTAAGTGTGTTCTTTTGATTTCTCTATGTTTCTTTCTCTATATTGAACTGTATTATATATATATATATATATATATATATATATTGATCAGACTAATTCGAAAGTTACTCTGAGAGCTTCAGAAGAAGCACTAATTAGTCTTCTGGGCGGTAGATCGGCTCCTGGGCTTAACCTCAATCGTTGATTTTTTTTTATTTTATTTTTTTTTCTTAAAGTTGTTATCAGCTTTTAATTTTATTTTAGTTAAATGATTTCATTTTTTAATTTTTATTTGGCTTTTATCTCTTTATCTTCCCTGTCTACCTATCCTCCGAAAGTTGGCTACACTGTTTGAGTGCTTCAGTTCGAACGCCAAGTCAGTCGTTATCAGCCTTTGGAGCGATTCACTTCTTTTCCTGAAGACGAGGACATCGAAATATAGTAGTGAGTTCAGTGGTTTCCTTTCTATGTGTTCTTTTTAAATTCTAGTTTATATATATATATATATAATATATATATATATATATATATATATCAGTGGCGATTTCTCAGGGAATGCAACACATGCATTGCATGCATAGAATTCATCTTTAAAGAAACCAAAATGTTCGAGACTCAAAATATTTAAAGGAACCCCCTTTTTTTTATTCCACTACACGCTAAGGAACCATTTTCTATGATTGCGCTAAGCTTCCCAATGCAGGGGTTTACTCTTATCATTTCTGGTTAATGAAAATGGTCTTAATTGCCAAGAGAAACAAGAACGAAGTTTGCATATACTGCAACTCAGGCTTGCTGAGCTGCTCAAATATATACTGGAAAGTGATTTGCACACAGGTCTTCCGGAAATTTATAAACTCATGAATTTGGTTATGACTATTCCCATAACAACAGCAAGTGTGAGAGATCGATTTCTGCCCTCAAAAGAATTAAAAGTTATTTACGAAGCTCCCAAAGTGAAGAGCGATTGTCTAATTTTTCCCTAATTTCAATTGAAAGACATTTACTTAAAGATCTCATGGCAGATAGAGAGAAGTTTTATGGTTTTGTTTATCGAAGAATTTTGCAGGAAGTTTTATTCAAATGATGTATTGTGTATCTCTTTCTTTAATAAAAACATTTTTTGCCTATTTTTATTGTATTGGTTAATAAAAGTTAATGTTAAAAGTATTTCCAAATAAAAGCTGATTCAAATCCCCATAAAATGTGTTTAATACATCATTATCCTTTTGTGCAACATGAAAAGACTGAACATGAGAATTAGAAGGGTATTTCTCTGTATTTCTTTTATTCTTTGAAAATTGCATGCCTAAAGAAAAAGGTCAGGAGTCGCCACTGATATATATATCAATGATCAAACCACAATAACAAAATGAGAAAGCAAGACTAAGACCTTTCAACCGTAACAAGCGGTCTTCGTCAGAGTCAAAAACCCAACCGCAGACTCTGACGAAGACCGCTTGTTACGGTTGAAAGATTTTAGTCTTGCTTTCCCATTTTCTTATTGTGTTTTGATCATTGATTGTTATTTCACGTGTTTATGTGAAATCTTTATATATATATATATATATATACACTTTTTTTGATGAAATTACGATCCGAAATGGACAAATACAGTTCAATGTACATTGAACTGTATATATATATATATATATATATATATATATATAGTTAACACATGAAAGAGAAAAAAAAAACAAATAAAGACACACACAAAAGACTCACAACGATATTTCGACAGTTGTCGTCATCGGGTAGAAGTAGTCCCTTTGATATATATATATATGTATATCGTTGAAGAGGCCACAGTGGCTTCAGTATTTACCATCTTTCTCAGTAATTGTTCCTTTTTTCTGAACACTTTCCGGTGTTGAACATTTAATTGGTGGAGTAACTCTCCTAGGTACATTTTAACTTCACAGTTTTTGAATACCTTTATTTATCTATATTATATCAAGCAGCTCTCAGAAAAAAAGGAACAATTACTGAGAAAGATCGTAAATACTGAAGCCGCTGTGGCCTTCAACAACATTTGTTTAGAAGAAGATTTGCTGCCCATTTATACGAATATATATATATATATATATATATATATATATATATATATATATATATTTATTTATTTAAAGCTTGTTCATTCTTATGAATCATGTCATTTTGTCGACTCCTCTTTTGATAAACCCCTGTGTTGGAAGGAAAATCGCTTGGAATATCTAATCTGTTGGTTAGAAGATGGTGATTGACGAGACGGCGGTTCACTTTAATGAAACATATCTTAATATAGGCTTGATATCTATTTATACTTAAAAATGTTTTTTGGAAACACTTACATATGGTCAATTGTGGACGTTAACGAATGTCCATCAGGCCACTTGAGTATGCAGACTGTTTTACCATTGACTCTGTAAAAAGAATAACCACATAACAAAATAGTATGCGTTAAAAAAAAATATTATCATTAGATAAACAGACCGTTTGTAAGACAGGGAAAGAGTGAGAGAGGGTAGGAAATAGAGGGAGAGGGAATGAGAGGGGCGGGAATAGAGAGACAGAGATGGAGGGAGGACGGAGAAGGAGGGAATGAGATTGTGGGGGGGGGGGGGGGGAAATAGAGAGACAGAGATAGAGGGAGTTAGGGAATAGAGGGGAGAGAGAGAGATGAGTGAAGGTGAATGATAAAGTATGTTTGACATATATTCATTTATTTGCCATATATATATATATATATATATATATATATATATATATATATATATATATATGATCAAACCACAATAAGAAATGGGAAAAATAAAAAAATGGGGTGGTTTGATCATTGATTGTTGTTTCACGTGTTTATGTGAAATCTTTTTATATATATATATAAATATAATTAAAGTTACAGCTAGAGAACACAAGAAAAAGGACTAACACTCACGAATCTCGATAATTTCGGCGTCTTGCCGTCTATATATATATATATATATATATATTATGTTGGCATATAATTTAATTTTATTTTAAGTTAAAAATAAAGTAATAAATTATCCACTAATATAAGCACATTATTTTTGTTGAATGCTCTGTATAGAGGTATCTAAAAAACTCTATATAGAGTTTTGTAATAGTCTGCTTATCTGTTTGAAAATTGGGTTTTGGGTGTTTTCGGAATAATTATTAATAAGTAATTAGGTTTAAACAACAAATGTCTGTTTTGAAATAATGAATAATAACACTAGGTATTTTATGATCCTTTTGGTTCTCTTGTTACTGAAATTTATGTTTGTTTGGTTGTTTTCTCTTGTTTGGTATCCGTGGATGTATTTATCTTGCTTTACTTATATCGTTAATAAATTGTTTTTTTAGCCTTGAAAATGCCAAACAACTTTTGGCGAAACGTCGGCTTATAATGAAAGTTGTATATTTATGACTAAAATCCTCAAGAACCCCTTCGGAGAATCTATAAAACATAGTTTTATATTTAATGTTTTTTTATAGGTTAGCGGAAGATCTTGTAAGACTTTTTCTTAAACAACTGGCAGCTTTATTGATGTAGAAGAAGAGATAAAATTAAATATCTGCGTAATAATTTGAACTGCTTAACACGAGAAACACAATACTGCAGGTAAACAAAGAATTTAGTTTTTTAAAAAAAAATTTTTTTTATCACAAGCTCTATATTTATTTCAGTCATCTATGTCGTCATCCTGAAACGAAAAAAAGTTGTAATACAAATCGCATTAAGTCCTAAAATATGACCTAACCTGATTTTCTTTGTTACCTCCCTACCAGTTTCAGCATCACTGCTCTAAATTTGTCTCCTGCTAGCAACCCTGATTCAATCCTGTTTTGTTTTCCAATGCTCAGACTTATAGGCTTTTAACTTTTTAGTGCTGTTCTAAGAGCTGTGGTAAGTGTGGCTCATTTATTATTCGGCACCCATTTTATTAATTAGTGAAATATGTTATCGGGTTGATTCTGTATTGGGGGAATCATAAATTTTTTGCTTACTCACATGTACTTAGAGGAGGGATCTTTTGAGTAACTGACACTGTACAGGCTCGGTACCGACGGCTTAACCTCCTCTCCGAGGGACAACTTGCTCAAATTGTTTTCGACTACCACGTAAAAAAAAAATTTAGGGCCAGAGTGAAATCGAACCTTGGGATCTTACCATTCTTGAGACGAGCACGCAAGCCACTGGGCTACCTTGGCAACGAAATATATCTGGATTTCACTTAAAACTCATCATAAAAACATTCAGTATATTAGGTATGATTGGTTTAACATTGGAAATTGAACATACAAATTAAGACGATGTACTAAGATATTTTTCAATTCTTGTGTAAAAAAACCAAGATCAACAGTGAGAATCGAACTAGGGATCTACCAGTCTAGAGGTGGGCACGCAAGCGATTGGGCTACCTTGGCAACGAAATATCCCTGGATTTCACTTAAAACCCATCATAGAAACATTCAGTGTATTAGGCATCATTGGTTTAACATTGGAAATTAGACATACAAATTAGACGATTTACTGAGATATTATTCAATTCTTGTTTAAAAAAACCAAGATCAACAGTGAGAATCGAACTAGGGATCTACCAGTCTAGAGGCGGGCACGCAAGCGATTAGGGCTACCCTGGCCCCTGAAGCAATCCTATTCATATTAAAATTACTTTTATAATTGTTAATCTCCTGAATAATAGCTGAATCCAATCAGGGTTTCTTTGTTCCTATTATCAATTGACACGAGTAATTGTACAGTTTATTATACACGTAATGATCATCCCTTCTTTATCTTTTCCCATTACTTAATAACTTAAGTTTTTTTCTGTTCACAAAATCCATGATTTTGCTTTATCACGTTTCATAAAAAGCAGTTCTTTATTACGTTGTCATTGGTTTTAATAATGTTTTGTAAAACAATCGAAATAATTAATACTTTTTCATGTGGGGAAACTCCAAAAAAAAATTACATCTCCAAACAAAAAAACTTTATGTTAAAAATAACAACGCGTTTCGAACACTTAGTGTTCCTCTTCAGGTTTACATCTAAAAACTATTCATATCTATAAGCTTTAATGATATAAGAATGAATATTTAAAAATTGAATACAATTAATAGAATGATGAATAAATAGTACTACTGAAGTTTTAAACAGAGAAAAATAGTATGAATAGTATAGGGAATATAGTGTAGTAGTGTTCATGCCACTTTCATTCATTAAGTCACTATTCATATTATTTTCTCTATACTACTCATACTATTTTCCCTATACTATTCATACTATTTACCCTATACTATTCATGCTATTTTCCCTATACTTTTCATACTATGATTCCTATACTATTCATACTATGATTCCTATACTATTCATACTATGATCCCTATACTATTCATACTATTTTCGATATACTATTCATATTATTTTCCCTATACTATTCATACTATTATCCCTAACTATTCGTACTATTATCCCTATACTATTCATGCTATTTTCCCTATACTATTCATGCTATTTTCATTATACTATTCATGCTATTTTCCCTATACTATTCATACTATTATCCCTACACTATTCATGCTATTTTCCCTATACTATTCATACTATGATCCCTATACTATTAATACTATTTTCGATATACTATTCATATTGTTCTCCCTATACTATTCATACTATTATCCTTATACTATTCATGCTATTTTCCCTATACTATACATATTGTTTTCCCTATACTATTCATACTATTTTCCCTATACTATTCATACTATGATTCCTATACTACTCATACTATGATCCCTATACTATTCATACTATGATCCCTATACTATTCATACTATATCTCTATACTATTCATACCATTTTCATTATACTATTCATGCTATTTTCCCTATACTATTTATACTATTATCCCTATACTATTCATGCTATTTTCCCTATACTATTCATACTATTATCCCTATACTATTCATACTATTTTTGATATACTATTCATATTGTTTTCTCTATACTATTCATACTATGATCCCTATACTATTCATACTATTTTCGATATACTATTCATATTGTTTTCCCTATACTATTCATACTATGATCCCTATACTATTCATACTATTATCCCTATACTATTCATACTATTTTTGATATACTATTCATATTGTTTTCTCTATACTATTCATACTATTTTCCCTATACTATTCATACTATTTTCCCTATACTATTCATACTATTTTCCTTATACTATTCACACTATTTTCCCTATACTATTCATACTATGATTCCTATACTATTCATACTATGATACCTATACTATTCATACTGTTTTCGATATACTATTCATATTGTTTTCCCTATACTATTCATACTATTATCCCTATACTATTCATACTATTATCCCTATACTATTCATACTATTTTCCCTATACATCCATACTATTTTCCTTAAACTATTCATACTATTTTCCTATACTATTCATACAATTTTACCTATATTATTGATACTATCATCCCTATACTATTCATACTATTTTCCCTATACATCCATACTATTTTTCCTATACCTTAATACTATTTTCCCGATACTATTCATACTACTTTCCTGTACTATTCATATTATTTTCCACCATACTATTCAAACTATTTTCCTTATACTCTTCATACTGTGTTCTCTCTACTATTAATACTCTTTTCCCCATACAATTCATACTACTTTCCTATGCTATTCATATTATTTTCCACCATACTATTCATACTATTATCCCTATACTATTCATGCTATTTTACCTATACTATTCATACTATGATCCCTATACTCATAGTATGAGTATATTCATACTATTCATACTATTTTCCTTTGATAAAAGCATCAATAGTGCTATTCACCATTCATTTAATTATAATCAAGTTTCTTAAGTCATTGTTTTTTTAGATGTAAACCTGAAGAGGAACACTAACAGTTCGAAACGCGTTGTTAGTTTTTAATATAAAGCTATTTTTATTATGTAATTACGTAATAACGAAAATTACGTAAATAGTAAATTACGTATGGAACGTAATTTTTTTTTTTAAAATCCCTCAAATGAATTAATTGCACACTACAACAGATCACACAAGTAATAAATTATACTGAATTATTATTTGTATATGTATAATAATATATTATCAGTATAAAACATATTTGTAAAACTTAAGATATTTTAACATATATATGACATGATGTGTAAAATTCATATAAGACGTTCGGTGTTTAAGGTGACACCGGTGAGAGGTAGGTTTTATGAGTGTTGACACTTGACAAGGTGTGCAAACTTCAGAACATATTTAGCTACTGTGAAGCAATCATCCCTTTTTAAAGAGGCTTTTAGAAACTTTAATACACAACTTGTTTGACATACCTGTAGAGCTGAAAAGAAATACTTGTTAATGTGCTTTCTTTAACAACTTTTGACTTTTCGACTAAAAAGAAACATTCGGCTTTGGTCTTTTAAAACAGTCTGTTTGTCTGTATATATCAAATACAAAGTTTGTCTGTCTGTACGCTATAGAATTAAAACTGGAGGCATTTAGATACAAAAAAGAAATATGGATATTATATAACTTTTTTTGAGGGAACTAACTACGGTATTTTTTTTAAAAAAAAAAATAAAATTTACTATTTATTTATTATATAATAAATATATACTATTATACTATACAAACTATTATAATATATATAAATATATACCATTACAATATATATAAATATATATTATACTATCAATGATCAAACCACAATAAGAAATGAGAAAACAAGACTAAGATCTTTCAACCCTAACAAGCGGTCTTCGTCAGAGTCAAAAACCCAACTGAAACACTAGATGCAGAAAACATTTGGTGAAGGGTTGACGAAGATGCTGAAGCATCTAGTGTTTCAGTTGTGTTTTTGACTCTGACGAAGACCGGTTGTTACGGTTGAAAGATCTTTGTCTTGTTTTCCCATTTTTTATTGTGGTTTGATCATTGATTGTTATTTCACGTTTTTATGTGAAATCTTTATATATATATATATATATATATATAATATATATATATATAAAGACTGAGTCGCCGCCCTTCTTCCTGCGGGACTCTTCACTCTTCACACCTCCTGATGACGACGATGGTCGAAATATCGATGTGAGTTATGTCTGTGTCTTTCTGTGTGTTTCCTTCGTTTTGAATTTATTTTATTTAAAAAAGTCCGCTGGACCGTTTCTTTTAATTATATATATATATATATATATATATATATATATAAATATATATATATTTATATATATATATATATATATATAATATATATATTAGTTGTTGTTGTGTTTGTTTAAAACCGATCACTAGCGGGTGATAAGGTCAGCCGTTTACTGGCTTTTCGTTTGATTGCTGATTCTACAGATTCTACATTGAGAGTCTTAAATGTTGCCTAACTCAAGTGCATTTTGAGTAGAGATCTTTAACGAGTAATTGACATCGTACTGGCTCGGGACCGATAGATTAACGTCCTCTTAATGAAGTGCTCAGATTTATTCACCTTCAGCGTGAATAAATCGAGGGCCAAGTGGGTATCGAACCCTGGACCTACCAGGCCTGAGGCGAATACATTAACAACTGAGTTAATCTGGCCCCGAAGCCCCGAAAGGGGCCAGAGCTATATATCATGACTGTATGATTTATAGTCAAAATATTGACTATATTTTATGAATATAGTCAATATTTTATTAAATTTAGTATAAAGGAGAGTTATTGATTTGAAACCGAAAAAGATAATTACAAGGTCATGAACAAAGAAATGATAATAAGTCTTTTTATTTCTCTTGACGATTACAGTTGCCGAGTGAATTAATCAAGGGTCTGGTGGGGATCGAACTTCGGACCTACCAGTTCAAAGGCGACTACGTTAACCACTGAGGTATCCTGGTCGCTAGATGAATATTGAGAGGTATGCTAGGTTATTAAGGCGTATGAATGAAGACGTGCAAAAGGTAGGATGATGAATGGTTTTACGCAATATAGTTACTTGTAGGTGAGGGTAGTGGAGTAGAGAAGACAGGGTACTGCGAGTAGAAGACTGCCAGTCCATACTGCTAGCAGTGCCTGCTGAACACTCCTCGTCGTCATACGAGGCTTGAGCGGCGTTACTATAGCCTGATACCTGCAAACCAAAACACTATATCAAACAGTATAACTAAAACAGCCACAGCTTATATATATATATATATATATATATATATATATATATATATATATATATATATATATATAGTTTTCTATGGGTTGTCCGGGGAAAGGAATATGATTCGATGCGATGTTGACCAATGGGAGTAGAGTTACAGGTCCAAGCGTAAGGTCCCAGTTGCCCGCTGCTCAGCAAAAAGCCTTTGCGTTCTGCCAATAGGTATAGAGGTTGCACAGTCCCTCTGTGTTAAATGATGTTTGGCAGAAAACATTAGCCTCACTTTACAGTGAACTCCTGTTCCCTTTCTATTTTTGATTTTTGTGGTGGTTGGGTGTTGTTGTTGTTTACTATTTTCTGTTACGGATATTGCTGGATATTTAAATGATACTCTCGGTTGTTTACTGCGAAAAGCCGCCTTCATCTTCATGCCAACAGGGTAGAGGTTGCACAGTCCCTCTTGATTATTAAGAGATGTTGACACTGGAATCCAACTTCTTCTCGTAGAAACATCTTCAAGTTGTAGGTTTCGTATATTGTTCTCTTCGGTTTCTTATGTTCATGTTTTTTCTTCAGTTGAATGTTATTGCTGCTATTGATGGGTGGCTGGTAGGTGATGAAAAGTTCTGCACTGTTGACCTGGTGGTGGTATTTGCGACATGTTTCAACCATTCTCTGGTTATCTTCAGGCAAGGAAATGGCCCAGACGTTGGTCCTTATATACAGTTTTCTATGGGTTGTCCGGGGAAAGGAATATGATTCGATGCGGATACGCATCAGTCGCAAATACCACCACCAGGTCAACAGTGCAGAACTTTTCATCACCTACCAGCCACCCATCAATAGCAGCAATAACATTCAACTGAAGAAAAAACATGAACATAAGAAACCGAAGAGAACAATATACGAAACCTACAACTTGAAGATGTTTCTACGAGAAGAAGTTGGATTCCAGTGTCAACATCTCTTAATAATCAAGAGGGACTGTGCAACCTCTACCCCTGTTGGCATGAAGATGAAGGCGGCTTTTCGCAGTAAACAACCGAGAGTATCATTTAAATATCCAGCAATATCCGTAACAGAAAATAGTAAACAACAACAACACCCAACCACCACAAAAATCAAAAAATAGAAAGGGAACAGGAGTTCACTGTAAAGTGAGGCTAATGTTTTCTGCCAAACATCATTTAACACAGAGGGACTGTGCAACCTCTATACCTATTGGCAGAACGCAAAGGCGTTTTGCTGAGCAGCGGGCAACTGGGACCTTACGCTTGGACCTGTAAACTCTACTCCCATTGGTCAACATCGCATCGAATCATATATATATATATATATATATATATATATATATATTAAAATATTATATATTTATATTATATATATACTTTTTTGTTAAAAATACGATCCGAAATGGACAAATACAGTTCAATGACAGTTGAATGGGTCTCAACAAATACAGTTCAATGGGTCTCCAACCGTCTCTGTACCAGTGCGCTTGGTTTCCCTTTCTTATCTCTACTGAAGACGGTTCAAACCGAAAATTAGAGACTGTAAGTGTGTATTTTTAATTTCTCTACGTTTCTTTATGTACATTTAACTATATATATAAATATATATATATATATAATAGACAGCAAGAATGGGACGGTTTACTCCCAGGCGGGACGAAGCAGGGGGTGGTATTTTAAGGATATAAAAATCTAAACAGGATGAGTCAAAAGTAGCTGAACAGTAAATAACATATGCAATTGCTCAAAACCTTTTTTTCATCACGATTTACACAGTTTTGAAGTCTGCCTCTTACGCTTCGACAAAAATATCTCGTACAAGTCTCTCTGGGTATTAATTTCTTGAAATGCTCTTATGTGATTTTTTTTTTAAATCGCCGAAACTTCTTGATTTTCAACATTCAACTTATCTTGTTTCTTGAGTATCTTAATGAAACATTACTGGTGAAATAGATTCGATGAAGAGAGACCTCAATTGATTTTGACGATACGTTCACAGGGACTTGAGACACCCACCCCAACAGACTTTTTCTTTTGGGGAATACTCAAAAACAAAGTTGTGCCCAGACAAACTTTTACACTACGGGTAGCGATCCATCTGGGAGGCTATGCAAGAATAATACTTGAAACGTTAGAGACAGACTTGAAAGCTGTGTAAATGAAAGCAGTATGAGCACCTGCATAAGTCAAATTTAAAAGCTTTCGTATTATTGTTCACAATAATATTTAATTATCAATGTAAGAATTGTGTCAGTACACATTAGTAATAATGTCTAAATAAATGTTATTTACTATTTACTACTGACTCCAGTAAAGTTACTGACTCTAGTAAAACTACTGACTCTAGTAAAGTTACTGACTCCAGTAAAACTACTGACTCCAGTAAAGTTACTGACTCCAGTAAAGTTACTGACTCCAGTAAAGTTACTGATTCCAGTAAAGTTACTGACTCTAGTAAAGTTACTGACTCCAGTAAAGTTACTGACTCCAGTAAAGTTACTGACTTCAGTAAAGTTACTGACTCCAGTAAAGTTACTGACTCTAGTAAAACTACTGACTCCAGTAAAGTTACTGACTCCAGTAAAACTACTGACTCCAGTAAAGTTACTGACTCTAGTAAAACTACTGACTCCAGTAAAACTACTGACTCTAGTAAAACTACTGACTCCAGTAAAACTACTGACTCTAGTAAAACTACTGACTCCAGTAAAACTACTGACTCCAGTAAAGTTACTGACTCCAGTAAAGTTACTGACTCTAGTAAAACTACTGACTCCAGTAAAGTTACTGACTCCAGTAAAGTTACTGACTCTAGTAAAACTACTGACTCCAGTAAAGTTACTGACTCTAGTAAAACTACTGACTCCAGTAAAGTTACTGACTCCAGTAAAGTTACTGACTCCAGTAAAGTTACTGACTCCAGTAAAACTACTGACTCCAGTAAAGTTACTGACTCCAGTAAAGTTACTGACTTAGTAAAACTACTGACTCCAGTAAAGTTACTGACTCTAGTAAAACTACTGACCCCAGTAAAGTTACTGACTCCAGTAAAGTTACTGACTCCAGTAAATTACTGACTCTAGTAAAACTACTGACTCCAGTAAAACTACTGACTCTAGTAAAACACTGACTCCAGTAAAACTATGACTCCAGTAAAGTTACTGACTCCAGTAAAACTACTGACTCCAGTAAAGTTACTGACTCTAGTAAAACTACTGACTCCAGTAAAGTACTGACTCCAGTAAAGTTACTGACTCTAGTAAAAACTATGACCCAGTAAAGTTACTGACTCCAGTAAAAACTACTGCCCAGTAAAGTTACTGACTCCAGTAAAACTACTGACTCCAGTAAAGTTAGACTCTAAAGTTACTGACTCCAGTAAAACTACTGACTCCAGTAAAGTTACTGACCTCCAAACTCTGATCCAGTAAAGTTATGACTCCAGTAAATTACTGACCTAGTAAAACTACTGACTCCAGTAAAGTTACTGACTCCAGTAAAACTACTGACTCCAGTAAAGTTACTGACTCCAGTAAAGTTACTGATTCCAGTAAAACTACTGACTCCAGTAAAATTACTGACTCCAGTAAAATTACTGACTCCAGTAAAACTACTGACTCCAGTAAAACTACTGACTCCAGTAAAGTTACTGACTCCAGTAAAACTACTGACTCCAGTAAAGTTACTGACTCTAGTAAAGTTACTGACTCTAGTAAAACTACTGACTCCAGTAAAGTTACTGACTCCAGTAAAGTTACTGACTCCAGTAAAGTTACTGACTGTAGTAAAACTACTGACTCCAGTAAAACTACTGACTCCAGTAAAACTACTGACTCCAGTAAAACTACTGACTCCAGTAAAGTTACTGACTCCAGTAAAGTTACTGACTCCAGTAAAGTTACTGATTCCAGTAAAGTTACTGACTCTAGTAAAGTTACTGACTCCAGTAAAGTTACTGACTCCAGTAAAGTTACTGACTTCAGTAAAGTTACTGACTCTAGTAAAACTACTGACTCCAGTAAAGTTACTGACTCCAGTAAAGTTACTGATTCCAGTAAAGTTACTGACTCTAGTAAAGTTACTGACTCCAGTAAAACTACTGACTCCAGTAAAACTACTGACTCCAGTAAAATTACTGACTCCAGTAAAACTACTGACTCCAGTAAAACTACTGACTCCAGTAAAGTTACTGACTCCAGTAAAACTACTGACTCCAGTAAAGTTACTGACTCTAGTAAAACTACTGACTCCAGTAAAGTTACTGACTCCAGTAAAGTTACTGACTCCAGTAAAGTTACTGACTCTAGTAAAACTACTGACTCCAGTAAAACTACTGACTCCAGTAAAACTATTGACTCCAGTAAAACTACTGACTCCAGTAAAGTTACTGACTCCAGTAAAGTTACTGACTCCAGTAAAGTTACTGACTCCAGTAAAGTTACTGATTCCAGTAAAGTTACTGACTCCAGTAAAGTTACTGACTCCAGTAAAGTTACTGATTCCAGTAAAGTTACTGACTCCAGTAAAACTACTGACTCCAGTAAAGTTACTGACTCCAGTAAAACTACTGACTCCAGTAAAGTTACTGACTCCAGATGTAAAATCTATATCTGCTATAGAATAAGCCTAACCAGTCTTTTTCTAGGAAAGATCTTAGCCCCATTTTTGGAATCTTATTTTTTTTTAGACGATGTTTTTTTTATTTGCACGTATTTACTTTTAATTCTTGGTGTTTCTCTCTGCGCGAAGGGGACTTTTTGCACTTCACTTCCAAAAACATAATCATGAATTCAAAAAAGGTGCTCTTGTCTTTTGTGTGAGAAATGTTGATCCACCGCGTTTATACATATAATGAAAATTTATGCTTGTTGTATAATGAAACAAGACTAATAACTGAGGAGCTTTACGATAAAGTCATTGTTTGTAAAATTATCGCATCAAGGTTTCAATGAGAAATAATTTTTAATTTCAAGATTGAAAATTGTTTTTTCTGAATAGGACGACAATATGCCTTTTTCAAGGATTCAGTTTCCAATTCAATTAGCATTTGCCATGACTATTTATAAGTGTCAAGGAGAGACTCTACAAAAAGTTTTACTTCATTTAGGTAAACTAGTATTTCAACATGGCTAATTACATGTTGCTCTCAATAAGGTTAAACAGAAAGAAAACATTAGTTTTTTTTTGGAAAATTCAAATTGTATAAAAAATGTTGGAAATAGAAGAAAACTCTTTTAAAATATGTTCATTATTAGAAATGAATTAATTTATAGTTTATCAGCATTTATGTGAACATGATTGCATTAAACTGGATGACCCACAGGTCAAGGGTAGTCTGGTATGCAATATAGTCAAAAACTGTCAGTGTAGTATACTATATAGTGAAAACTGTGAACATATAATAATGATGATTGTACCAAAAAAAAAAAAAAAAAATAAAATTAGAATGTACAGAGTACGCGAAATTGAAAAAAATGATCATACTTTTGGAGCATACATTGCATACGATATAACATACAACATTATACTATAGTAACTCTAGTAACATCATATACAGTATACCATACTCAAATTGTCACCCATACTATATAAAATACAACATTATACGATAATACAACTGTAATAACATCATATGCGATATACCACACTGATAGTGTCACCCATACGATATAACATACAATATTACGATATTATAACTCTTAGTAACATTGTACGTAAGAAGTATTTTCCACTCAAAGTGTTATATCATACCCGAGGTTCCTTAACCCACTGTCTGGGGTTCCGTGAAAAACATTTAGTAATAACATTTTTCTTAAAATTTTTTTTTTATGGGTATGGATTTACTCTATATTTGTTGTGAATCATGAAACCGAATAATGTTTATATCTACATATACCCATAAGTAGAAGTGTTCAAAATTTTATTCATATTTAGGATGAATCACAGGTCAGTTTTTAGAACTATCTGATTCCCGAATTTCCTGCTATTGCAAAAGTAGTACTTCACACATTGCTGCCATTTCCCACTACCTACTTATGTGAAACTGGATTTTCCCTTTAAACTGCCATAGAAACCAAATACCGAAGTAGACTTAATACTGGGGCTGATTGAGAATCAAAATTCTCAACTATAAAGCCAAAAATAATTACAAAACAAACTCTGTGTTAAATTGCTAGTAATTTTGTTTTATCTGTTATGCACTTATGGAAAATATGAAAAAAATAAAATCTCTTAGTTTTGAATTGTTATTCGAAAAATACACATTGTAGTAATATTACATTTTTAATTGTTTTTAAACATACACACTATTTCAAAAGGCATATGAATTTAGAAAGGCACCAATAAGGGTTCAGCGTCGAAAAAAGTTTGAAAAACTCTGACTTACAGTAAAGTTTAGTATAGGCCACTCCAAATTTGTATTAGAAAGGGGAAAAAAACACTAAGTTTCCACTCACAAAAAAATTTATCAAACAATGGCTCGTTTCGAACACTTTGTATTCATCTTCAGGTTACATTTGCCTTAGTAAGTTTAAGGTTCAAAGGACACTGACTTCTCGTATGTGAAGACTTAGTGTTTCTTCACATTTCTAATTATGATTAAATACAACATAGTAAGTTCTTCCATAACTGACGAATTAATAGCATGGATTTTCTTCTAAAATACTTCTTTAATTAATAATGAAAATTCATTAAATTAATCTATCTATTAGTATAATTACATGACCTAGAATAAAATACGGTTGATAAAATAATTAAATATGCATTGTAGGGTAAAAAGCTAATGAAATGATCTCCACATAGAAAAATTTAAATCGAATACACAACGCGTTTC
>JAPFBL010001250.1:0-20668 GCA_026182355.1 Hermatobates lingyangjiaoensis | reverse complement strand
AGAAATATCTAAATGGGATATAATTATTAGCATTGCATTCATGAGGTAGTACAGATAGTGATTGAAGGACATATCAATTTATAAGCTTATTTTTGTACATCACAAATAATTTATTATTTGCAAATAATTTCATTAGTATAACTACAGCAGTAATAACATTTTTGAAAAACCAATGTGAACATTTCTTGAAACGAAATATTATCCTACAAGAGAACATGGCTATTGTTCAAATAGCCAGTAGATTTCTTACATCGTTTACTTGACATCCTTCTACATTGAATATTAATGTAAATTTTTCAAATTTGAAACAGTAAAATACCCTTTTTTTCTCTGAAAAACATCTTAAACAGCGAAGAAAATGTTGTTTTAAGGTGATTTGTTAATTAAAGATGTACGATAATTACAGGTATTAATCTTTAAACGAAAGATTTATATTTTGAATTATCTTTTACATTTTTGGTTTTTAACAGAATTATTATACTGGGAATTTTATGGCTTCTTAGTATTTAATAAGATCATTTTCCTTCCCCTTTGTCAAATAACATACTCGTATATACGAATTTTTATTAATGAGTGTTATCATTTACCTCCACAATATTATTCCTCTTACATCTCTTATAAGTCAATAATATATTTTAATTTTTCCATTAGAAACATCAATTTTATCTCAGTGGATTCGCTCAAAAAATTTCTAAGTCAATATAAACAATGTAAAAAAATACAAAAAATTCGACAAGTATAGCAGGTGATCTCTTAGTCTAGGATAAACAAAGAGTTTTTATATCGTTATTGCTCTTTTCCGTAATTGAAACTTCATGATTTTTTTTTATGAATTGCTAATTTTTTGTTCCATTTTTGGTCAAATTTTCATTATTTTTTAACGAGCCGTTTAGAGTCAAAAAAACATTTTCTGAAAACACAAATCGTACTCTAACGCCCCTTTAGCGAATGTAATTTTAGAAAAAAATATCTCAACTCTTTGTCCATATAATGTTCTATTTATAGGCATAGTTTCATTATTGTCCGTCAAACAGTATGGCTTGTATCGCTCTCACAAGGTTTGAGATTGATTTATAAGTCAAAATTTGTACATTTTATTGAAAAAAAAATATTTCCTGTTGATATAAAATTTTGAATATATTTTTCGTTTGTTCCATTTGTAACCTCAAAGATAATGTCAAAATCTCAAAACTCTAGGGTTATTAGTTTAGGAGAAATAAATGTTTAAAAAAAAACGGTTTTTGGCAAAAAAAGTGACTTTCCCATCATGCATAATTCTTCCCAAACAATAGGGATCTTCGTCTAAATGGGGCCCATTTTTGTGTAAAATATCAACTTGATCCATCAAAGATTCTGGACCGTAGCGTGGTAACAAGCAATGCTAACACACGCACCCACCCACGCACCCACCCACCCACCCACACACACACACACAGACATCATCGTAAAAACTTCATAAAACGACTTCTGGGACCTCAAAACATGTAATTCCGTCAAAATCTCGAGATCGAATTTTTTCACGATCACTATACTTTACTTATAGTAAAGTAAAAATGATAAATACGTACTTACTAAATTCAATATTTCGACCTGTTGTTCTTCATCAGGAGAAGACTTGATAGGAACACGAGTAGGAAGATGGACTCGCGTTCCTTCCTTCGACGTGGGGAGACATCACTCACTTCGTCCTCTCTTCAAGTCTTCTCCTGATGAAGAACAACATTTCGAAATCTGGAGTTTCTTTTACGTTTTGTAGCTTTAGATACTTAGTTCTTTGATTTTATTCTAAGCATACTTCTTGTTTAATACGCGGATGGGTAGGAGTCACTTTTCTATAGCGAGCAAATTATGATAAATGCAAACGAAATCAAAATCAACTAACAATACCTACTACAGTATCAGGCACTTAAAAACACCTGTATAAGTGAAATTATTTTACTATATATACCTGTATACCTGTGCAGCTAGCCAAACACAGCATAAAGTCCATAACTTTGCTACTACGTTGAATTTCCCATCCATTATAATCTTAGCTTTTACGTTAGACGTAGACAAGGGGTCAGGTTAGCTCAGTGGTTAAAGTACTCGCTTCTGAACTGATAGGACTGGGGTTCAATCCCAACCTGGCCCTTGATTTATTCATGCTGGAGGTGAATAAATCTGAGCACGTCGTCCCTTGGAGAAGGACGTTAAACCGTCGGTCCCAAGGCAGTACGATATCAACTCGTTAAAGGTACTCGTCAAAGATCCCTACTCTAAATACTTGAGTTAGGAAAAATTTAGGGCTCCCATTGTAGAATCAATCTTCATTGTGTGGTATCACAAGAGGTTAATGCTCGGCCTACGTGTGTTCCTTTGTGGGACTACCACTATAACCTAACCTAACCTGGACATACACAAATCTACTGTCAAAGTTTCAGCTTGCTATGACTTATGGTGGCTGAGTTTGCTTGCGACAAAATTTTTTTAAGGGTAGATTTGCTTTCTCCAATGAATAAAAAGTAAAGAAAACTTGAAATGAGTCAGTTCTAAGCAATGTGCAGTCAAAACCTTTCTTTTATTTATATAGATATATTTCATATATATATATATATATATATATATATAATATATTTATTGAATTTCAATCCTTTTCTCCTACTCCCTGTTTTTCCTTACTTCCTATTTTTTGTTAACAGTGCCCAGACTGTAAATCATCGCACCTGAGGGCAGCTTGTGGCCCTGATTTACCTTAAGCCTCAACTCATCTTCTGATGACGACTTCCTTTCCAAATATTGAGGTAAGTCTTTTACCATATTTATCTGTGTTTTTGTATGTTTGATTAATCTCCCTGGAGTTATATTATATATATATTATATATATATATTTATAAATTAAATTAATCAACAATAATCTTGATAGAATATATGAATTAAATACCACAATAAACAATACATGTTAATTAAAATGCTCTACGGCCTTTCGTCACAACATCATCAGAGAGCTAAATGAAACAACCAAAAAAAAAATCAAGTCTCATAATAGATTCTTTCCTTTTAACATTTCAGCCAAACTTTCTACTGCTATTTCATATACTATATATTCTAGCAAAGAATTATATTTTAATATTCGACCACATTCTATAGGTTATTAATTTTGCTTAGTGGGTTCTTTGGCGTTAAAGTAAACGTATATTCGACATCTAAACATTATCTTCACTGCTTACAGCTTACAAACTTGCCAAATTGTGGACAACTTCATGACAATTGGCCAATTGTACGCTACTATAAGCTACTTGACGCATGGTAGTAATTTGGTCGTGAGTTATTTCAGGATAGTAATTTATTGCTATCGAGACCGGTAATGCATGTTAATTACTGTTATATATGTGTGCAAAAATGAGTGATATTATTATAATATCTAATATTATTATTATATTGTAAATTTGATTTAGAAATATTATCTTTGCATGAAAAGGCAGGATTTGTATGAGTAAAATTGGAATTTGAGGAATATTTTACTCTAAAAATGAATAAATGCATGGATATAGTAGATGACTTTTGGTAGCAGGTAGTAGAATATATGTATATGTTCTGACCATAACTTTAAAGATCATGGCTTTATACTCCATAGAATGTTCATTGTTGCCGAATATGTATTTACTCATTGTAGAGTAAAAAGCTAATGAAATATTCTCCCATAAAAACTTTAATGCTATAAAAAACACGTTTCGAACACATATTGTTCTTCCTCAGGCATTAACTAAAAAATAGTCATTGTTTTTTTAGTTAATGCCTGAAGAAGAACACTACGTGTTCGAAACGCGTTGTTTATATCATTAAATTTTTATATGTGAAGACCATTTCATTAGTGTTTAAGCTATACAATGGTTAATTTTAACTTTTCACGGGTTGAATTATGACCACAGTAAGATTACAGAGAAAGAAAACTATTATAGGTGTTGACCTCTTAATTTAAATTAAAAGATATTAAAAATAATGATAATAATTGTATTATTAATCATAATTCCTATATATTTTAATAATATGGTAAACTACATGTAATTTACATTAAATAATATCATTTCTGATTATATTGGAATTGTGTTACCTCCATTATTTGTACAGTGCTATGAATTTAATTTGTTCTGATCAACCGACTTCATCTATCGAAATAGTCGTACATTGAAACAAATTATCCCATAAGACTACATTATTAATCGATTAATCTATATCGATTAATCGATTTATAATGGGTTGTAGAAATCATTACAAATCAATTTTGACAGCACAAAAACCCTACGATACATTTTTAATAATTATTTAATAATGCACTAACCATTGATTATGTTTAGATACATATTTAAACAGAAGTATTCCAATGTAACATTATTACAGAGGTCCTCACACAGTATACAAGATTACATACATACATATTACATGATTGGTCAGACCGTTGTCGACAAAACCGATATTGCGGCCTGGTGAAGTATGACACGAAGCGAAGAATCGAATTCAGAATGAAAGATCGCGGCAACACCTTCTTCACTGGCCTCCGTCAGTGTTGCCGCTACAGTATTAATTAATATACTGCAATTACAGTGTATAAATAAAACAAACAGACATATAAATACAAATTAAATAAATTAGACATTTTTAAAACAAATAAATGAGTAATAAATAAAAAAAATATTAGAAATAAATATACCTTCTTACCTCAAATTAATACCGTAATTAATAATTATATTTGTAATATTCAATACTAACCTCTATGGTAATGAAATACATGAAATAAAAATAAAACTTAGAAAATCGCCTTACCTTAGAGCAGTGTTTCTTAAACTTTTTTACTTCAGGGCGGACCTATGAAACCAAACCAAAACTTTGGGGCGCATCATTGATTTTAATATAGAAAATTTAGTACTGAGATTTGATAACAGGAAAATGATTGGAAATTAAAATGTATATTCATTTTTAAGAAAAAGAAAGAGAGAGAGAGAGAGAGAGAGACGAAGAGAGTGAGAGGGAGGGACGGAGGGCTAGTAAAAATGATTTAAATCCCCGAGTAAAGGCAAGGAGGAAGTATTATCCATTGATGCTTAAAGATTATAGAAATTTACCAGCCAGTTCAAAATATGAAGTGGCAGAGACTTGACTCGGACGTGAAAACCACATACTTGCTGTTTTCTCAAATAAATTACAATGATTCAAAAACTAAAATATAAATTTGTTTATATAAACTTTAATCTTCCGTTATCTTGGGCGCACTGGCTACCTTCCAGGGGCATCAATACGCCCGGGCGTACCGTTTGAGAAGCACTGTTAGAGACTGGTGGATAAAGGTCAGAGGAGATGGAGGGTGTGTAGTTGGAGGAGGATACAATGGAACGTACAGTAACTTACACCTAATTATCACTACGCGACTTAGCTTATTTATTTTTCTTGTTTTAATTTTATCATTATTTTAAAAAAAAAAAACAACCTAACTACGTTTGTACAGAGAGAGATTTCGTTTTTTTTTTTAATTTTATTTTGTTTTACGTTTTTATTACTTTTCTTTCTAATTTTCACTTTAACTTTCTTCATTTTCACTCACTTCAGGCTTTTTTTTTACTTTACTATAACTAAAGTATAGTGATCGTGAAAAAATTCGATATCATTAAACAGGAAGGTGTTAGATGACCCATGTGGTCACGGGCAGTGTATTGAAATTATAAATTGAAGTAGTTTCAAAGTCAAGTGAAAGTTATTGAGGCGTAATTAGTTATGATGTGAAGGTAGAAAGAGAAAGAGATACATGAAGTGACAGAGAGAGTAGGAGTGGCGGGGGCGTGTGTGACTAATCGTCTTCCATGTCACACAATTAGACGACCAAGAGAGTTTTTAGTTACAACTCGACTACCCGTGTCCTGTTGAGTCATCCAACACCTTCCTTTTTTAGTGCAATCATGCTCCTGCAAAATGTAAATAAACTCTCAATTAATTGTTTTCTATGAATTATCAATCTATTTAGAGTTTAGCGCCAACCATACATCGTATGTTTATTTTAACCAATCATAGCTCATTTTATTTCAACCAATCATAGCTCTTCATTTCAACCAATCATAGCTCATTTTATTTCAACCAATCATTTTTTCCAAATACTTTTCATTTCTAATTGCGTCTGTGTATAATAGCGTCACTTTTATTTCTAATAGTTTTAATGAATTCAAACTATTCTAAATCAAAAAATTAGTTAATATATGTCTTTTAAAATAAATATTGCGTTGATTGAATGGCAATGCAAGAATACAGAAGGTATTGAACATCTTAATTATGGTCAGTGGCAACATATTAATTTTCTTTTCAATATTATGAGTTTAATTAATTTGTTCTTAGACTGTCCACTCTTATCTATGGTAATATTTTATATTTCATTAATATTGTATTTTTATCACCAATACACCTCAACAGGAAAATAGTATATTTAAATTAACTACCACTGTATATATCAAGCAAAAAATCACCTTGAAATCGTTTTTAAGGCTCAGCTAATTTATTAATTGAATTAAAATTTCTCCTATAACATTCAAAAAGTATCTTTCAAACAATTGAAAACAGTTATTTAGTCTACTAGTTGTACCTATTTTCCAAAATTTTCCTTAAAAATTTCTGGTCTTAAACAATGTTATTCTCATATTTTTTCTCTAATTATATTGTTTCAATTAAATTTATTTAGTTCTAAAATATTATTTTATAATGCCTAATTTATGTTTTATTAAAAAATCCTTCCAACATTCGATCAATTATTTATTAATTATTACACAGGTTTACTGTATGTGAACTGTTATTACTATTTTTATTATACTACTGTATTATCTCTTATTTTATATTTTCATAGTGTTATTTGCTTCTTATTACTTTGTTATATATCATGGTATAGGGTAAAAGGGTTTTAGTCAGTGAATATGAATAAGTAAATAATATAACAATTACCACATCTCCAGTGAATGACAATTCGTCAATTAGATGTATTAAAACTATATATCATGCTACTTACTACAACTTTTCTTTATATAATTTAAAATAAACTAAGTTTAATTTAAAATATTCCAAGTTTAAATTAAAATAATTTAATTTCATATTGTTCAAATTTATATTTAAAACAGTTTGTCATCTTGAAAATACATATATACTACAATGAAGTTTAAATTAAACTTGGATTATTTTAAATTAACCAGAAAAACTTGTATTTGAAGAAAAAATACAGTTAGACTTAGTGGAATTTATTTTTAGTGAAAACTTTTATTTAGCTTTGTTATTTTTATATACTTGTTCGATGAAAATAGTTTTGTTTTGTTTCTGAAGATGGTTGGAGAAAGCCGAAACATGTCAAAGTTAGTCAATAAATAGTGATGGCCAACCAGAGTTTTGCTCAAATAATTCACCAGTTGAATCAAGATGATTTGAAATTATCTGGAAAATACGAAAAACTGCTCAAAAGAAAGGTATGTTTCATTAAGGCAATTCAGTTTAACACAATTTGTATAAAAGAAGGTCTGCTCCCTATTTATACTAAATATATATATACTTTTTCGTTGGAAATACGATCCAAAACGGACAAATATAGTTCAATGTAGACAAAGAAACATAGAGAAATCAAAAGAACAACTTACAGTCTCTAATTTTCGGTTTGAACCGTCTTCAGGAGAGATAAGAGAGGGAAACCAAGCGCACTGGTCCAGAGACGGTTGGAGTCCGCTTGGTTTCCCTCTCTTATCTCTCCTGAAGACGGTTCAAACCGAAAATTAGAGACTGTAAGTGTGTTCTTTAGATTTCTCTATGTTTCTTTGTCTGTATTGAACTATATATATATATATACTAAATTTAAAACGGAAATGATCTCTAAGAACTAAATAAACTCTAAGACAAACAATTAAAGTGTTTCTAGGTGTTAACTTTTTGAGTTTATGCATATGCATTGATATATATATATTTATGTTTTAAGTTACCATAAAGTATTAGAAAATATTTTAACGACTTTCTAAGAAGATTCAATAAAAAAAAAGAGAATAAAAAATGATGATTATGATCTTCACAAGTCTTTTGATATATGCTATACAATTTTCTTAATTCGTTTAAAAATTACAAGCATTGAATAACTAAACAAGAAAACTAATGACTTTCAATATGGTGAAATAACAATTTATTGAAGAGGAAATGAGTGAAAAGCTAGAGGAGGAACGTGAAAAGAAGAAGACTGGTGGAAAATGAAAGGATGGTCACGTAGATGTCTGATTTAGGGCTGTCGCCAGAGATAATAAAAGTCGACGGTTATCGATGTGCTTTGGATTAGTTGGAAATCACATATTACGACCAATACTGAATTAGCTGGCCCTTCTTCTCTATTAATGTCCTGTCTTAAAATGTTTTCAAAGAAATATATATAACATGTATGAAATTAGTTATATTACAAAAGAAATGTCTTATATTAAGGTTCATAAAGAAAATAAACAGAAGAAGGGATGTATTGAATGGACTTAACGAGTCAAGTTTAACTGAAACACTTACAATTTTTATAACAAATTTCATTAAATCGTCTTTAATATGTATAAAGAAATAAGAAAAGCGCTAAAATGAAGAGCAGATTTAGTTCTACCATTACTCCATCTGTTTATTCAATGCCCCCCCCCCCCCCCCCCCCCCCCTTCACGCAGAGTTAACAAGTACCTGGCATCGTACAGGCTCGGGACCGACGGCTTAACAACCTCTCCGAGGAAGAACATGCTCAGATTTATTCACTTTCCACATGAGTTGGTATTGAACTCTGGATCTACCAATCCGGAGTCTATCTTGGCCACCTAGAACTATACATAATAGACTAGCAAAAGTGCCTGTCTTTGACGGGTACTTTTTCAAAAATTCGGAGATGATACATTGTATTCCAATATATCATGAGAAATTCAAGAATAATAGAAAATGTCATTATTAGAACAGTATTAAGCAATTGCCTTTGTATATACCACACTAGCTGTTTGTCCATCAGGTTCATGGAAGGATAAAGAGTTGGAACCTCTGACTCTTGGTCAAGCAGACTACAGTTGACTATGTGAGAAAAACTTTGTCTCAATCACTTCAATTCCTCCCGTAGATAATTAAATTAAAATTATATCAGTAATTTTGAAAATATAATTATTAATATTTTTAGGTAAACCATTTAATTGATTTTGCTATATATTAGATACAAAAATATATTAAGTTCGTTAAGAAGTTTAATTTAGTTTCGAAACATATATATATGTATATATCTTGTTTTCCCATTTCTTATTGTGGTTTGATCATTGAATATATATATATATATATATATATATATAGCAAACAGCAGAGGTTATTGAGGGTTGGTCTACACAAACAAACACTTCACTTACCCCAACGTTTCGCTATATTTTTATAGCGTCATCAGGGCTGTACAAATAACAAGATATACGTCCAAAAGATAGACACAACGAAAACAGTATTAATATTACAAAACTGATAAGACAGGTTATATTTTTTTGTAATATTTACTACTGTTTTCGTTGTGTTATTTATTGTGTTATTTATCTTGACATAAAAATATAGCGAAACGTTGGCGTAAGTGAAGTGTTTGTTTTGTGTAGACCAACCCTCAATAACCTCTGCTGTTTGCTGTTATTTTTTGTGGTCGAAAAAAGATGGAATTATATATATATATATGATGTAATTTTTTTTTTGAGGTTTGAGGTCCAATGATTAAAACTAGTCCTTTTGCCGATGTTTCGACATATATTTATGTCATCTTCAGGGCTACAACATGATTGTTTTACAATTAGCACTACTATTACTACTATTTGGTAATTTGGACCTCAAACCTCAAAAAAAATTTACATCATATAAATATTGGGTCAAGAAAAATATCATGAAATATATATATATATATATATATAGGACAAATCCTCAAACAAATCCCCGAGTCTAATTCCCATGTCACCCTTAGAGCTTCTGAAGAGGCATTCATATGCCTCCTTGGGGCTCGTTCTCCTCCTGGTCTTAACCTGTACCGTTAATTATTTATTATTTAATTTTTTATTTTTTTTAATTTTTTTATTTTTTTATTATTTTATAATTTTTTTATTATTATTTCGTATTTTATATACTTTTTATCTTGTTTTCTTAATAAATATTGGAGGGATTTCTGTTTTTCCTCTCCTCCGCTGGGGGGCATCATTGCGGTGGTTCCACGAGTTACTCTGGAGGCCAGTAGCAGTTTGCTTCTCAACGTGAGTACTTCGCACTTCTTCCCGATGACGACGGATGTCGAAATTATTGAAATGAGTTCTGTAGTGTCTTTCTGTGTTCTTTTCTATGTGTTAAAGTGTATATATATATTGTGTTACGATAGATATCTAGCTCTGCTAGAGTAAGTGCACATTCGTGTTTTATGATAACTGCACATGGATATATTGAACTGTGTTAGCTAGTGGAGCTGTTAAAAGCAAGTAGTCCACATTTAACAGTTACTCTTTGCGGATGTAATTCCAGGAGATGGAGATACAAATTGTAAGAGTAGGAATAAATAAAGAGAGATTTATGCTGCAATTTAGATACAATCTAAACATCGCTGTAGTATAAGGGTGTGAAGGAGGCGTGTAATGTTGTGAATGTTGAGGGACTACTCTGCAGCATTCCAGTCAGCGATTGTACTTTGTTAGGACTGTGTTTAGTAGGTTAATGTTATTTATGACATGTTGTGTATGTTGCTGGTGTATTTTGTGACTGACTTTGTTGTGTGGTTTGCAGGGCGGCGCCATGGCGATGATGTAGGATGTGGCGCGGTGGCTGTGGGTGGAGACATCGCTGCTGGCGAGCCTGGTGCGAGGACAAGGCTGCGGAGGTGTCCTCTCCGACGAGAGGCCCTGTCCACTCCGGGCTTTCCTGGTCGTTTCCCGGCGCCTATTCGCTGTCGTTGGATCATAGACGCCTCTTCCAGACCACCACACACCTCAATTGTTCTCTACATAACACAAGTCCTTGTCTCTACAGGTCTTGTTTTTCCGAGTTTGCTTACTTTGAACCAGATCCAAAGCTTCAATTCGGCGGCATGGTTTTGCATACGTTACTGAATCGTCTGTAACAACTGTTTCCCGAGTTCAAACACATCTTTGGATACCTCGTCGTTGACATTGCCCTGGACCGTCTTGAGGGCAATCACTTACGCGTGTTAGACCTCTTGCTAGACGTATACGGCTTCAACTTGACCTATGTGATCCACAGCGGTCCCGGAAGGCCACCCGCTGACCCTTGCTCCGCAGCCAACTGCTCCATGTTGGGTCACTGCTACATCAACACCAACTATTCGTAAGTATTAGCTATAACTAATATTTCTCTAATAACTGTGAAAATACTAACCATGATGTACACTTATTTCACGCATATGAGTACTTCAAGCAGAACTATATCAATAAATAATGGTCTCATTATTTTCTCTCCGTCTTGGACCAGTTTAAGCTATGCATAAATTAAGAAATGAAAATGAAAACAAAAGATAAAATTATAAATTAAGGCTGAAATGATAAATAATGAAAATACACCAGAAATAAATCAAGTGAATACTAATCTTTAGAGTAGAAGTGTGAAAAGTAAAAAACAAGTTTTTTGAGAGAAAGTTCAGCAAAGAGTTAAAAAAGAAAACACAGTGAAAGAAACATTGTTAAGATAGAAAAAAAAAATAAAATTATAGAAGTCATCTGATTCAGTTAAAACTGGGGGAATTTCTGGCACCCAACAAACAAATCAGGGCTTCCTCAGAGAGCTTAAAGTGGTTTAAGTGTCATATTTATATATAAAGTTCAAGGTTGATTAAAAAATATTTAGAAATTAAAACAAACACAGTCTTTAATTTTCGATTTGAACCGTTTTCACGATAGATATAGGAGGGAAACCAACCGCACTGTTACAAAAGACGGTTGGAGACTGTCTTTTTAAATCTACATTGAACCTTATTTGTCCGTTTCGGATCGTACATATCATCGGAAAAGAGTATATATATATATATATATATATATATATATTAGTTGGGTTTGGACTCTGACGAATACCGCTTGTTACGGTTGAAATAAATTAGTCTTTTTCCTATATCTTATAGTGGTTTGAACATATATATATATATAAATGAGTTAGCTTCAGCTACTCAAAGGGACTACTTCTGCCCGATGACGACAAATGTCGAAATATCGTTGTGAGTCTTTTTTGTCTGTGTTTTTATTTGTTTTTCTCTTTCCTGTGTGCACTATATATATATATATATATATATATATAAAGATTACACATAAACACGTGAAACAACAATCAATGATCAAACCACAATAAGAAATGGGAAAACAAGACTAAGATCTTTCAACCGTAACAAGCGGTCTTCGTCAGAGTCAAAAACCCAACTGGATCCAGTTGGGTTTTTGACTCTGACGAAGACCGCTTGTTACGGTTGAAAGATCTTAGTCTTGTTTTCCCATTTCTTATAGTGGTTTGATCATTGATATATATATATATATATATATATATACATTTCATATATATACATATATATATATATATATATATCCACTTAAAATTCGAAAAAACGATCCAAACTGGACGCAAATCAGTTCACAAACGAAGAAAAGCAACACACAGAGAAAGAGACACACTTACAAACTCAAATTTTCGGATGATCCGTCTTCAGGAGAAAAGAGAGAAAGGGCGACCAAGCACGCCGGAAACACAACGGCAGTTAACCAGTTTCCTGCCGTTGTGTTTCCGGCGTGCTTGGTCGCCCTTTCTCTCTTTCTCCTGAAGACGGATCATCCGAAAATTTGAGTTTGTAAGTGTGTCTCTTTCTCTGTGTGTTGCTTTTCTTCGTTTGTGAACTGATATATATATATATATATATATATATATATATATATATATATATATATATATATATATAGATATATATGTATATATATATATATATATATATATATATATATTATGGGTTACTTGCCGTTGCGCCTACAACGTGCTTGGTCTCCCATTCTCTTTTCTCCTGAAGACGGATTACCCGAAAATTTGAGTCTGAAATTCTCAACTTAATAGTACAAAGGAAGTAGTAATAAGAGTGTTGTTAATTAGTTCATGTTTCGGTTATTTAGAAAAAAAATACTTTTCAGAGAAAGTATCGAATACTAACTACCATAACAATATTAAACAAATATTGTTCATTTGATTGAAGAAATATAATTTCATTCGTAAATATATTATTTAAACTAAATGTTATGTACAGAAAATAATTTAGAATGATAAAAGTTGACGTTTGATGTTTTGTTTACATATGCATTATTTCATTTCAATGTCAGCATACACTCCGCCAAAGTGCTTCCCCTTGTACTGAAATGTTTAGGCTAATTAGTGTAGTATTCCTAAATTATAGAAATAAACACGTTATGAAATATTTTGAAGTTATCTAATGGCGTGGATTCAGTCACAAATTTCAGACATTATTTTAAGAGCAACTCATTCATTGAATTATTTATAATTTGTTCTGTGATTGTAGCCACATTAAAATCTATTAATTAAATGAAATTGATTAGTCATGAGTTTGGTAATAAGTTTTATTATAGTGGATTATAGACTATTCTTGATTTGGTCATTGAAGAGTTTTCTAATAATTCAATATAACATTTCCAGTAGAATTGCATAGAAAAAGATAATTTTTTATTACGTTTTAATCTATAATTTAAAAGTAACGGCTAATATTTTCTTTATATCACCTTAAACAAAATATGTTTTTCAGGAATTAACGAAAAAGGTTGTAGAGAAAGATGAAGGTGTAACATCCTTTCAACAAATGCACGAAATTTATGAACATCAGAAGTTGAATACGGTAAGCATGTTCTTGAATACATCCTGCTTATGTTTCTTATGGTAATAATCAATGATTTACGGATAGAAGAAATTTTCTTCTATTTTCACCTTGTCCTCTTCCGTTTACTGGTATTGCTTTATTTTGTACAGACACTTTCATTTATTGAAAATCCTAAAAACTACTTTCGTATTTATTAAAACAGTAACTGCACTGTTTAATTGGTGTAGGTTATATTAAAATGCAGTTACTTTCAGATAAAAAAACGCCTGCATAAATTAAACAAGCCATCATCTATAGAAGAGAATGGAATTGAAGAACATCATCATAATGCCGGGATAGCTCCTAGTCATCATCATACTCTAAGGTACTGGTCTTAAAATAATTAGTCTTATTGACTTCGGGAAAATAATAGCAGTGTGGAGATCGTGTGCTGGTTTTATAGTCACTGTCACTATTAAAAACAAAATTGGAATTATATGGAGTCGTTTTTTTTTAAATTCGTGTGTTTAAATCATAGTTCCTATTTATTTTATCGATTCATTTCACTCCTATCCTAGGTTAGGTCTTAAGTAATTAGAGCAGAGAATTATTTATCCAACACTTGAAAAGATTTGTCCAACCCTATGAGTAATGATATGAAATATTTTCAATATAATGGTAATATAATGTAGATACTTTTAAGGGAAGTCTATAACAGTGCCATCTAATATTAGTGACATCTGATTTTACATTTAGTTAGTATGAAACTTTAATAATTTATGGAAGCTAATTTGTATGATCCTTTAAACAGCTTCGAGATACTCATTGAGACATGTTCAAGGACCATGACATAGTGCATATCCACCAATAATTGCTTTCTACATTTATTCCATAAAGTTTGTAACTGTTTTTCCTAATGTAAAGGAACAAGGTTTTTCCTTGCAAAGGTTATGAAACTAGACGCTGTCTGACAAGAAAAAATTATTATAAGTATCATAATAACGATTGGTCATAATGACAAACTTTAAACATGTTTCTTAAAATGACTTGTACATTTTTTTTTTTAAATCAGAGTTCCTTTATAGTTTGGTTGTTACTTATATGTTCGGAGTTTGAAACTGGCAACAAGAATAGGTATTATCGTATGAGATTTAGAAAATCATGCAACCATACGCTGTACCTAGAAGGACGTAAAGTCGTTGGCCCCGTGCGATGACGATGTCAAATACTCTGAAGATTCTTGGTGCAAATTATAAAATTCAGGACTCCCGATAACAATGATATGAGTTGTTATCGTGATATTACAAGACATCTTACGACCTATATGTGTTTTCCTATTGCAGTTTAATAAACACCTTATTTTAATGAGCTCAGTCACTTACTAAATACTTAACGACACTCTAATGGTATTTCAGTATGGTGTGGTCTAGTCTTAGCTTGCTTACTGTTAGTACTGAAGATTGGAGGTTCGACTCTTAACCATAACTATATTTTCGGGTTAATTTAAAATAGTACAAGTGTAATTTAGAATAATCCAAACGTAAATTAAAATTATTCAAGTTTAATTTAATATTGTTCAAATTTATATTTAAAATAGTTTGTCAACTTGAAAATACTTATGCAGGTATACTACATTGAAGTTTAAATTAAAATTAGACTTGGATTATTTAAAATTAATCCGAAAAAGAAGTATAAAGGGCTTACTACAATTACATATATACTCGTACTTGTATTTCGGTTATATATTGTATTTTTAAGCTCAAAATTATAAAATAATGAAGGAATAAAATGTTTAATAAAGTATTTGCTAATGCTAATTGAAAAATTAACATGGATATATATACATTCAAGTTTTTTTAAAATCACGAAGGAAAAATGAAAATATGGAAGTCAAAGTAAGTAAACAATTGTTATTATAGCTGTGAAGGAAGTAATTTATACAAAGTTTTTCATTAAATTATATTATTTTATCTTATATTTGGTCTATTAATAAGCTTAAATAATGTGGATTAACGGTACTTTAAATTTAACTTTGACTATTTTAAATTAAACTTGGATTATTTGAAATTAAACTTGTATTGTTTTAAAGTATACTTAGATTATTTTAAATGAACCCGAAAAAGTAGTAGATTGAAAATATTATGCATGCTAACTTTGAAGAGGTTGTAAAGCTGTTTCATCCCGAGTTTGTACTGTCAGGTTAAAGCCTGCACTAAAGTAGTAAAACTTAAGTGCTCTCTTAAGTTTAACTTGACTCTCTTAAGGGCTCAGGGGTCCCCCTCCAACTTGGTGGAGTAGCAAATACGTTCCTCCCTTGGGGAGGAGGGGGGGACCCCCTGATTACCCATGCGCCTTACTGTCGGCGTCCTCGCCGCGAGAGTCGGTAACTGGTCATGCAGATGCATGGCCAGGCTAACAGGCAGGAGGCTTATTATGACCGTCGGGGATCGGTCTCTGGTTAGGCCCCCCTTACTTGTAGGGTGGGGGACCAGTAAAAGGTGATTGTTTATTCAATCACTTTCCCCGGCCGCCTTGAGGACGTTCTACGGCCATGTTACCTGCCTTCTTTCCTGTGGGTTGGGGCGGTCCTGCGGATCTTGTTCTGCGAAGAAGGAGGTTTTCCGGTCGAGTGGGGTTGCCAGCCCTTCTCGACCTAACTGTGTTGGCTTCGATGGTTATAATAATGATAAAAACTGTACCCAGCGGGGTTCTGCGAACCCACCTCGGATCGCTGGGCCGACACAGCCCGCCGGCCCTCAGGCCGGTCAGACAATGCCCGAAAGTGACACAGAGAGCCCAACTGAACCTATTGGATTTGTGTGCCCCTACTGTGATCGCTCTTTTGCGTCTGTGCGGGGACTTGGCGTCCACTAGCGACATCAGCATCCCGATGCCGCAAGCGCCGAAGTTGTGACCGCTTCTGTCAAGAAGCAATGGTCCGACGAGGAGCTTCGGTTACTCGCACGTTATGAGGTAGAGGCTCTCCATGAGGGAGCCCGAAACATGAACTTGCACCTGAGTAAACTCTTCAGGACTCGTACGCATCAGGCTATTAAAGGTATTCGCAAGAGGGCCGACTACCGGGCGATGGTTGAAGCCTTGGTCACGAGCTCTGCTCGTGGTCAGGCGGATCCTTTGCCTGGGACGTCGAGTGATTGCGGGCCTGGTGGTGCGCCTGTGGAGGATCTCGGGGAGACTTCTGGACCTGGTTTGGATCCGCTTGAGGCGGACTTACTGAAGGCGGTCGAGGGGCTACTGCCGCACGCGAGAAACATCAGAGCCTTCAAGGCGGAGCAACTTGTTTGCTTCGCTGAGGGGGTCCTCGGTGGTAATCGCTGTGGCGAAGGCCTTCTCGACTGGGTTAGTGCGGTCTTCCCTGCCCCCGCTGAAAGGGTCACGAGTAAGCGGGTAGGCGGGAAGAAGGCGACTAGACAGTCAACAAAGTGGCGGCAGCGACGGAGGAGATATGCAGCAATGCAGAATCTCTTCCGTCGGAACAGAGCTGGAGCTGCCAAGTATATTCTGGACGGCCCTGTGCGGTCATCGGTCCCAAGCCTACCAGAAATGGTAGAGTTTTGGAGTCCGTTGATGGATTCTGCCCAGAGTATAAAGCCACGCTGCTTACAGGCCAGGCCAGAACTAGAGTTTGTGTGGAGCCCCATAGCGTGTGAGGAGGTTTTAGAGGCCCATGTGCCTCTATCCTCCGCGGCCGGGCTAGATGGCATCACTCCCAGACAGTGGAGGAGGGTTCCTATTATTCTAACGGCCCTTTTCTACAACCTTGCGATGGTAGTCGGTGGCTTCCCGAAAGGCATGTTGGTCGCCAGGACGGTCTTTGTTCCTAAAAAGGATCAGAGTTCCGATCCTGGTGACTATAGGCCTATAAGTATATGCTCAGTGGTGGTGCGACAATTACATAAGATTCTCCTGAAACGGCTCGTAGAAGCCAAGCTAGTAGACCCCCGTCAAAGAGCGCTCACTGATGGATGTCTAGAGAACATCGCCGTACTATCTGCTCTCCTGAGGGACTCCAGGACCAGATTAAAAGAATTCCATCTGCTTTCTCTAGACCTTCGTAAAGCTTTTGATTCAGTGAGCCACAGGGCCGTAGCATTTGTGCTGCGTGAGCTCAGAGTCCCGGCGGGGTTTGTCAAGTATATGGAAAGATTGTACAGGGAGAGCACCACCCGCCTGGAAGTATGTGGGAGGCATTCGGAGCCATTGCGTGTTGGGCGGGGTGTTCGGCAGGGTGACCCCCTGTCGGCCCTCGTTTTCTGTCTGGTAGTGGACGATGTGCTTCGCTCCCTTCCTGAGGAAGTAGGGTACGCCCTAGAGGGAGGCACACGGGTAAGCGCCATAGCTTATGCTGATGATGTCTTGCTGGTGGCACAATCGCAGATTGGGATGCAGGAAGCGTTAAAGTGCTTCGAGGCCAGGGCTGCGCTGCATGGTTTGTCGTTGAATGCTGATAAGTGTTCAGCGGTTTCCATGCTGGCGGCGGGTAAGGCCAAGAAGTACAAAGTCGTCTCCAACTCACTGTTTAAAACCAGTGGCGGTGAGCCCATCCCCCAGCTATCTGCCTCGAAAGAGTGGAGATACTTGGGGGTGGACTTTAGGCCGATTGGGGCGTTGAGACCTGGTGGTTCTCTCGCCCCGATGTTGGACCGACTTACAAAAGCTCCGCTCAAGCCTCAGCAGAGGCTTGAAATACTACGCAGTTTCCTGCTCCCGCGTCTGTACCATCAGCTTGTGCTTGCAAGTTCGACTGTGGGTCGCCTAAGTTCCCTTGACAAGCAAGTCCGGAAGGCTGTGCGTGGGTGGCTACGATTTCCCCACGATGTCCCTATCTCTTACTTCCATACGGATGTCAGGGATGGGGGTCTTGGGGTTCCTTGCTTAGCAACTGTCATTCCCGGTTTAGTCATGGATAGGCTACAACGGTTGTGTGTCTCGGACTTTCCTGTGCTGAGGGCCATCTCCGAGTCTGGGTGGGTTGCTATGCGGCTCACCTGGGCAACGAAGGCTCTGACCAGGGAAGGATCTGTTCTTGACAGCCGTTGGAAGCGGAGTGCAGCCTGGAGGCGGCTCCTCTATGACTCCGTGGATGGCAGGGAGTTGCAGGAAGCTTCGCGATTTGGACCTTCAACTTGGTGGGCGGGTGGCGGTGCTTGCGGGGTGCCTGGGCGAGACTTCGTTCAGTATCACCACGTAAGAATTAATTGCCTTCCCACCAGGATCAGAACCTCAAGGGGTGCCCGTAGGGAGACCCTTGAGACGGTCTGTCGGGCCGGATGCCATGTGAGTGAGACGGCAGCCATCATCGAACTCACGGGGGGCGAGTACAGCGTCACGATGCTGTACTTGCTACATTGGCTGCCGGCTTGGGAGATAAGCGCTGGGAGGTCCAAGTTGAGCCACGCATTGCTACAGCCCATGGTTTGCGGAAGCCAGACCTTGTTTGCGTTAAGGATGGTCATTTGGTCGTCCTTGATGCGCAAGTCGTGTCTGGCTCTTCCTCGTTGAGAGCTGCGCACGAGCGAAAGATCGATTATTATGGTGGTAATGAGGAGGTGGTGTCGTCTTTGGCTAGAAGGTATGATCTGCCAAGGGAAAAAATCGCCTTCTCGTCATGCACCATATCTTGGAGGGGCATATGGTCAGGCCATTCTGCCATGTTCCTGTTGGGGATGGGACTGTCCAAGCGGTTTCTCTCTGGTTTAACGACCAGGGTGCTGCAGGGCAGTTCCACCAACTGGAACAGGTGGAATAAAATGACTACCATGAGGTTCAGTAGGGCTACTTCTGTGAGTGATCGTGCGGGCATTGGTTGATCGGCGTGGCGGCCGTCGTTTCTGTTCTCTTGGAGGAACCTCCACCTCCCACCATCTATTTGTATGTAATCACCCGGAGGCAATAAAGGTGGTGCAAAAAAAAAAAAAAAAAAACTAAATGTGTTGGAAACAGACTTCAACTATAATCTATAAGTTATATCCATCCTGTACTTTATGAAAAGGCTAATTAATTCTTTTTTAAGTATAATTTTTTTCTTTTAGCAATACTACTTCGATAAATTCCCTTGTAACTGAAACAGTTCCTGCCGCACATCTGTCTGATTCGCTCGACCTCAAAATTGAAAACTTGCTGCGAGACTGGCATCACAATCGAGACCTTCTTTTCTCAATTCATCCAATCGATGGCAGCTTCCTTATTTGGTTTGTATATATCAAAGTTTTCACTAGATGATATGATTTCTTTTTAACTTTTCTAGCTATTTTTTTAAGTAATTTAATGTTAATGCAATACATGGTTTTCAATTTTATTTATTTCTTTATTTAGAAGTTTTGTTTTTATTTTCAATAGTAATGAACCATCCTACATTATGAATTACTAGCTGACCCTGTGAACTTCGTACTAACGAACAGTCAGACAATGAATGTTGTGTTAACTTTAACTAAACTTCATTTAGTATTTAATTATTAACATATAGCTGACTCTACATTGAAAACCGACTATAGAAATGAGAGAGACTTCTCTATGTACATTTATGAAGATCATGAAAGAACTTAAAATCTGAAGTTGAATTTAGGTACAACAATGGATCAATTACCATCAATTTTAGATACAAAAATGTCAATATACAATATGACAGTTGTGACCGCGGAGCATATTACTCGTAGTCCGATGAAATTCATACCCTGATTTTAATAATGTTAATAACTTGTCAGGTTGATCAATGATTTCACGTTTCTTATAACTTATAAATGATTATAGCCACATGTAAAAAATGAAGTAAATTGATTAAAATGTAAATAACATAAAACATTTTTG
>JAPFBL010001249.1:0-24602 GCA_026182355.1 Hermatobates lingyangjiaoensis | reverse complement strand
CCAACGTACTCAAATAAAATGCACTAGTAACAAAAAATCAGTGTTGGCAAAATCTGCAGATAAAAATTATAAACAGTAGTAAGCTGGCAATATATATACATATATATATATATATATATGTATATATATGGATATACTGCTTCCAAATTTTACAGACTAATAATTTTCCTCTTTGTTTAATTAATCATCCTGAAGATGACTGGAAGCCAGTCGAAACATGTCGGTTATAACTTAATTAACATTCTCCAACGTTTGGATGAAGGAAAGAAGAAGGTATTCAGAAACCTTGAAAAACTAGTGAAGAAAATGACATCAGCGAAATACGGTCAGCTGTTCAACGAAATATGCTTAAAAGAAGGACTGCTTCCAAATTTTACAAATATATATATATATATATATATATATATATATATATATATATATATGTATGTATATTAATTAGCATTGCTAATAAACAATTTTAAACAATTAAGTTGCCAACATTTAAACAAGAAATGATTAAATCTTGCAAAAAATATATAATCAATTACACGATAAAATGTATGCAATTGTAATCAAATTGATATTAATAAAATGTATACACAATCTATGCAAATTTAGACGAATAAAATGAATATCATGTATGCAAATACGTAGAAGAAAATTAGTACAATGTATGCAAATACCTACAAGTAAATAAGGAAAATGTATGGAAATTTATACTTAAAATGTATATATATTTAAACTAATAAAATATACGCAATATGTATATGAATAGAAAGTTATACGTATAATATGAATGCAATGAATATATATATATATATATATATATATATATATACTTTTTTTCGTTGGAAATACGATCCAAAACGGACAAATATAGTTCAATATAGACAAAGAAACATAGAGAAATCAAAACAACACACTTACAGTCTGTAATTTTCGGTTTGAACCGTCTTCAGGAGAGATAAGAGAGGGAAACCAAGCGCACTGGTTCAGAGACGGTTGGAGACCCGTCTATATATATACTATATATATATATATATATATATATATATATATATATATATATATATATATCAATGATCAAACCACAATAAGAAATGGGAAAACAAGACTAAGATCTTTCAACAGTAACAAGAGGTCTTCGTAAGAGTCAAAAACCCAACTGAAACGAGAAGAGAGGGAAAACAAGACTAAGATCTTTCAACAGTAACAAGCGGTCTTCGTCAGAGTCAAAAACCCAACTGATTGAGTTATTTCAACACGTTATTTCACGTGTTTATGTGAAATCTTTATATAATATATATATATATATAAAGGGATTTCACATAAACATGCGAAATTACAATCAATGATCAAACCACAATAAGAAATGGAAAAAAAATAGTAAGACCTTTAAACCATAACAAGCAGTCTTCGTCAGAGAAAAAACTCGACTGAAACACTAGATGCAGAAAACATCTGGTGAGGAGTTGAGAAGAGCTCTTTCCTCCCACTCTTCTCAACTCCTCACCAGATGTTTTCTTCATCTAGTGTTCAGTTGGGTTTTAGACTCTGACGAACACCGCTAGTCACGGTTGAAAAATTTTCGTATGTATAAATATATATATAGTTGTAAACGTTTCACGATGAATCACAAACACAAAACTAAGGAACAAGCACACTTACTGTCTCTTATTTTTGTTTGAACCGTCATCAGGAGAGTTGAGAAAGGAACACACCAAGCGCACTTGTGAAGTGACGGTTGGAGACGGTGGACCGTCGCTTCACAAGTGTGCTTGGTGTCCTTTTCTCAACTCTCCTGATGACAGTTCAACCAAAAATAAGAGACAGTAAGTGTGTTTTTGATTCATCGTGAAACGTTTGGTGTTCTTTTGGATCGTTTTTCTGTTTAGCTTCAATATATAGTTGTAAATTTATACATATTAATAGGTATGCAAAACATACAATTTATGCCAATAATCAGATTACAATACCTACAATTTAAGCAAATTTCCACAAATAATACGTAGTGGGAAATGAAATTTTCACAAATGATGACAGACATACAAGTTAAACTGCTTATAAATTAAGTGAGTTGATAAAAACAAAAACAAAAAGAAAACAATAGTAAATTAACAGTTCTGGAATTTTATACAGTATATTGAAAAATATTATATTTTTTTTCGTATGTTCCATAGAAAAGAAGATATGATAAATGCAGTGTTCCCAACATTGGAAAGTTTTAGAGTTATTTTTCTTTCTTATCGATTGGAGTCTAATAGGATACATATCAATATTAATAGAATCAAGATATTAAAATAAAATACATTACGAAATATATTGTCATGAATACATAATAATCTAATTGAATACATATAACGAAATTTAAGATTGGTTGAAATCAGCTCTATTGATCAGATTGATTATTAAATAAACATCGTAAGATGTCATTTTTGAATCTTTAAAATAATATAATATTTTAATGTAGTTTAAAAATTTAAACGGATAAAACAATGTAAAGTAGTTGCTGAGTTGAAGTTTATAGAAGAAATTTATAAGATACAAAACTTGAGCTGTCTACACTCAATTTTAGAAGAAAGTAAGCATTGTCAAGTTTATTATCAGTAGAAGAACTTTTATTTGTTTCAACAGGGCTGTTTCAATCAGCGTCGTAGGTGACGCCGACATCCAGTAATCTAATGAGGTTAGTGTCAGCGTTACCTACGATGTCATCTTAGTCATCACTTACGATCTCATGTTAGGCATCACTTACGATCTCATGTTAGGCATCACTTACGATGTCACCTTAGGCATCACTTACGATGTCACCTACGATGATAAACGTACGAAAGATACGTACAGGTTATCTTTCTACTTCTGTCTATAACAAGCCAACTAACGCCAGCAGTACCTTCATTTCAATAGTTGTTATCTTTCCTACGTAAAAAAAGCTATACCCAGATCATTGTCCATGTGCATCCCTAAAATTTGTAGCAGAATAAAAAAACGTTCCTTCCAAATAATTTATTAAAAACGAAATTTTCTGACGGAGGCTATCCTGCTAAGTTGATTAATAACCGTGTAGTCCTTCTGATGTACATTATAATTCTGGTCCAAGGAGGGATCGCAGTGACTCACCACTTATTTTCCTGGTGCCCATAGGCTGGGTGCAGTTGTCAGGGAGTTTTTCCCTATACTTTCTTCTTCCTCCTGTACTTCTTCAGTCTTTAGTGAGGCACCTTCCATTTCCTATCGCAAACCTGCTAATCTTCAATCTATCTTTTCTCACATCTCTTCTCCTATGCCTCCTAATACTGCTGGTGGTATGGTTCAATGTGGACGTCGTGGATGTCTAACTTGCCCTATCATCAACCCTGTTCCTTCTTTTAACTCGTTCCATAGTAAACACACCTACCCTATCTCTCACAAGACGTCTTGAACCTCTGTTAACTAACTGCTTTTACCGTTTGGATGTGAGTTTAGCTTCCACCATGAATAACAACAGGTCGTCCGTTGGTAAACGCTGTGACCTTCCCGTTGCTACTAATGGAGAAAAATTCTTAGGAACTATCCGCGTTAAGGACTATAGTACTTCCCCCTACTGTACTAAAGTACCAGAGTGTGCAGTTAGCTTAACGCCTCTAACCTTTGCAAGGTCCAGCGGTGAAAGTTTGCATTCGTTATAATAAAGAGTAACCACTATTCCTTAGTTATATCACAAGAGGTCAGTTTACGATTAATGTGAGTTCTCTTGTCTAAGAGCGTAACCTAATCTAACCGAACCATATTAAAAATTGTATGGCATACAAGAATACTTTGAACTTTTTAGCTGAAGAAAGATCCTTTCATAGTACTTCCCCTATCAAATTATTATTAAATTTGCACCCTATGATGATTGGTTTTACCAAAAGAGATAACCTCTTCACTAGTTTTATAAACATTATACTTTTGACATATCAAGCTACTGAGAGTTGAATATGATTTCAAAAACATACGATTAAAACAATCTATTTCGTTTAATTCATTCAAAAAACATATATAACATAATAATCAGAAAATACTGAAAGGAGAGCAGAACTAATTCGATTTAAAAATTTCATTTTTAAGTTTTTCAACGGTTTAATATAATTGAAATTTTGTAAAAAAAAAATTAATTTTAGCTAGATTTAAGAATATTACGTAGGATATTAGAATAATGAATTTTCATATTAGATAATGATTCCGTAGTTAGTGGAGTCATTCAGAAGTACCACAGTGCGCACCGGCTTTATATACAGAGGATTTTTGAACCAGGGGATACAAAGGTTACTGACCTCCCCTGCAGCTGAGAAGGTTCACTTGGACTATTGGTCCGGAGTTTGATCCAAAACTCTTACGATAAGTCTGGGATACGGGTTCCATATTTTCGATCTTACCAACTGACTTTGGACTCGTTGTGACTGTTGATTCTCGCCCTTATGGTTGCTGTGTGAGAAGCAGTACTACTGAGCAGAATCCCTGCTTAGCATACCGGGGAACTAGAAACAAACGTGTTTTGCTAGAATATTGCCGTACCGCAGAAATATTATGACAAACCAGATCGATGCTTTTTTGCATGAAACCTCGTTAGCCGTATCCCAGAGGAACTAATCGATAAGTTGGGATAGCCAGTCACTGAGATAGGCCCGAGGTGGACAACGCGGAGGCGAGCTTTCGAGACCCTACATTCCGACTACGTTCCACTGGTCCGTGGTTCTTTAGTGAGAAATTTTTTGGGATAGAGTTGTAAGAAGAACATTTAGAGATATTTCTTTACTCTAAGGCGGTAGAGACCTCTTTTGGTATTATTTAGCACTCCCAGCTTACACAGCCGCCATATCGCTGAAAACAACAACAAAAACACCTTTTTTACGTGAAAGCTCTTTTGTCAGATCTCGGGAGTTACAACCTCTAACCTAGGATAGAGGCAAACAAAACCTCCGAGATACGCCCGAGGTGGACCACGCGGATAAAAAAATAAAAATCTTATAATAATTCAATAAAAGCATAGCAAAAAGGTCCCACTAAACACACAAAAAAATATTCTTTTTAATAAAATTGAGAAGGGTTGAACCCAGATTCTAATGATTTCATACAATCATAATAGAAATATTTTCATATACCTTTCTTAAATAGTATGTATGTTAAAAACAATCAAAAAAGTAATATTACAGCATAATGTATTATTCGAATAAAAATTCAAAAAAAAAAGATTTTAATTTTCATATTTTCTACAAGTGTAAAACACATAAAACAGAATTACTAGCAATTTTAACACAGTTTGTTTAGTAATCATTTATGGCTTTATAGTTGAGAGTTTGATTCTCAAGTTATCCGCAATGTTGTCTACTTTGGTATTTGTTTCTATGGCAGTTTAAAGGGAAAATCTAGTTTCACATAAGTAAGTAATGGGAAATGGCAGCAACGTGTAAACTGCTACTTTTACAATAGTAGGAAATTTGAGAATCAGATAGTTCCACAAACCGACTAGTGATTCATCCTAAATATGAATAAAATTTTGACCACTTCTATTTATATGGGTATAAAAAAAGATTTAACATAAACACGTGAAAATAACAATCAATGATCAAACCACAATAAGAAATGGGAAAACAATTCTAAGATCTTTCAACCGTAACAAGCGGTCTTCGTCAGAGTCATAAACCCAACTGAGTTGACTCTGACGAAGACCGCTTTTGTTACGGTTGAAATATCTTAAGTCTTGTTTTCCCATTTTTTTTATTGTGGTTTGATCATTTATATGGGTATATGTAGATAAAAAACATTATTCGATTTCATGATTCACAAGAAATTTAAAAGAAATTCATGCAAAAAAAAAAAAATTTTTTTTTTTGAAAAATGTTTTTCACGGAACCCACTTTGGGAACCTCTGGCCTACAGAATAGGTTCATTGTAAAAGAGACGTTAAAAACTAAAAAAAAAAAACATATTAATTAGAGCAATAAGACAAGCAAAGCGGAGATATTTAATTGACTTGAAAATGACCTCAATTGATAAGCTCTTATCACAGCAAACATACTTGTACCTCATACAAAGATATTTTATACCATCTTATTGGGCAGATCAGTAACACATCTTTTAAAATTAAACATCTCCTTATCTTCCAAAAAACGAATTTATATAGTAATAAAATACTACCATATAATATTCAGTTCAGTGTGGAAATGAAGATGTAGTTTACAATGAGTTAACAAAGCAGTACATAAAAGATAGATTAGTATTACAAAAGCTGTCAGTCACAAACATGTACGATGTCAAGTACAGTAGTACCTCGAGATACGAATTTAATTGGTTCCAAAGCCCCCGTCGTATCTTAAAAAATTCGTATCACGAACATATAATTACCATAAAAATTAATGGAAAAAAATTAATTCGTTCCACGGCCCAAAACCCGTATATAATTTCCTATTTTACGTTATAAAACTAACAAAAGTACACTAGAAAACAAGCATTTAACCATACAAATACAAAAAAAAATTGAATAAATAATGAATTAATATGTGAAAACAGAGTTTCAGGTGCATGAGTTTGGTAGGTGGGTGGTTTTCAGGTGCATGATTTTGGTACGCGGGTGTCTCCCGGTAGCGTACGTAAACGTACGGTAGTGTAGGTTACGTCTGGTGCTTAATTTTGTCGCGCAGAGTTTGTCATGTTTTCTAGGCGCCTCAGATTTTACGTCGTAAGATGAACATTACGTCGTATTTAGAACAGGATTTTCACGAAATTTTTTGCCTTATCTCGAATAATTCGTAAGAAGAAGCAGTCGTATCTCGAGGTACTACTGTACTCGTTAAAGAACCTTACTTCTAAATACACTTGAGTTAGGCAAAATTTAGGACAACCAATGTAGAATCAATTTGCATTATGTGGTAGCACACATGAACCAATGTTCGACCTATGTGTGTTCCCAACGAGGAAGAGCTAGTGTATAACCTACTAACATAAAATGATCAAACCACAATATGAAATGGGAAAACAAAACGAAGATCTTTTATCCGTAACAAGCGGTCTTCGTCAGAGTCAAAAACCCAACTGAACACTAGATGCAGAAAACATCTGGTGAGGGGTTGATAAGAGTGGGAGGGAAGAAATTTAAAAATGTGTTTCACTTGGCCTACGTGTGCTCGCTTGTGGGACTATTGTAATAGACAAGATACTATTACATAGATATTATTGAAATAATAATACATAATCTATTACATAGATAACATAATAAACATGCTTCGATAGCCTCAATACTTAATTAATCCAAATGAAATATGCGAGAATATTACAAGCTGAATGCTTTTGTAATAACTGTAATATTTTAGAAATATTAGGAGAATATAAATATTTCTTAATAACAGAAATTAATTATTTATACAAAAAGAGAATTATACCATGGTAAATAAATTATTATTCTGTTCCACAATATTAGGAACAGTAATAGTAGTAAGATAAAAATAATGATTTATCCTGGTCCAGAAGAAAATAAAGATCCAACCAGGTCCAGAAGAAGATAAAGATTCATTCTGGTCCAGAAGAAAATAAAGATTCAATCAGGTCCAGAAGAAAATAAAGATTTATCCTGGTCCAGAAGAAAATAAAGATTCAATCAGGTCCAGAAGAAGATTAAAATTCATTCTGGTACAGTAGAAAATAAAGATTTATCCCGGTCCAGAAGAAAATAAAGATTTATCCTGGTCCAGAAGAAAATAAAGATTCAACCAGGTCCAGAAGAAGATAAAAATTCATTCTGGTACAGTAGGAAATAATGATTTATCCTGTTCCAGAAGAAAATAAAGATTCAACCAGGTCCAGAAGAAGATAAAAATTCATTCTGGTACAGTAGGAAATAAAGATTTATCCTGGTCCAGAAGAAAATAAAGATTCAACCAGGTCCAGAAGAAAATAAAGATTTATCCTGGTCCAGAAGAAAATAAAGATTTATCCTGGTCCAGAAGAAAATAAAGATTCAACCAGGTCAAGAAGAAGATAAAAATTGATTCTGGTGAAGAAGAAAATAAAGATTTATCCTGGTCCAGAAGAAAATAAAGATTTATCCTGGTCCAGAAGGAAATAAAGATTTATACTGGTAAAATAATAGAAAAAATAATATATTTTGGAGGCAAAATGCTAGTTATTGAAAAGTCTTGGAAATTCTAAATGTCTATAAAGTATTGTTATTAATCATTTATACAATATTAAGTGGTAATTACCTATATTGCGGAATTGAAAAATTCATTAACAACACAAGAAATGTATAATATGTATAATATACTTAAAATTAGAATGATTTATTATATTATAATGACTAAATTATATAGATAACTCTCTCATGATTACAAAATATAGTTCTAAATATTGTGTACTATAATTTTGTACTATATTTACTTTGTACTATAGATAACTCTCTCATGATTACAAAATATAGTTCTAAATATTTTGTACTATAATTTTGTCCTATATTTATTTCGTACTATAGATAACTCTCTCATGATTACAAAATATAGTTCTAAATATTTTGTACTATAATTTTTGTCCTATATTTACTTCGTACTATAGATAACTCTCTCATGATTACAAAATATAGTTCAAATATTTGTACTATAATTTTGTCCTATATTTACTTTCGTACTATAGATAACTCTCTCATGATTACAAAATATAGTTCTAAATATTTTGTACTATAATTTTGTCCTATATTTACTTCGTATTATAGATAACTCTCTCATGATTACAAAATATAGTTCTAAATATTTTGTACTATAATTTTGTCCTATATTTACTTCGTACTATAGATAACTCTCTCATGATTACAAAATATAGTCTAAATATTGTGTACTATAATTTTGTCCTATATTTATTTCGTACTATAGATAACTCCCTCATGATTACAACATATAGTACAAAATATTTTGTACTATAATTTTGTCCTATATTTACTTCGTACTATAGATAACTCTCTCATGATTACAAAATATAGTTCTAAATATTTTGTACTATAATTTTGTCCTATATTTACTTCGTACTATAGATAACTCTCTCATGATTACAAAATATAGTTCTAAATATTTTGTACTATAATTTTGTCCTATATTTACTTCGTATTATAGATAACTCACTCATGATTACAAAATATAGTTCTAAATATTTTGTACTATAATTTTGTCCTATATTTACTTCGTGCTATAGATAACTCTCTCATGATTACAAAATATAGTTACTAAATATTTTGTACTATAATTATTGTCCTATATTTATTTCGTACTATAGATAACTCTCTCATGATTACAAAATATAGTTCAAATATTTGTACTATAATTTTGTCCTATATTTACTTCGTACTATAGATAACTCTCTCATGATTACAAAATATAGTTCTAAATATTTTGTACTATAATTTTGTCCTATATTTACTTTCGTACTATAGATAACTCTCTCATGATTACAAAATATAGTTCTAAATATTTTGTACTATAATTTTGTCCTATATTTACTTCGTACTATAGATAACTCTCTCATGATTACAAAATATAGTTCTAAATATTTTGTACTATAATTTTGTCCTATATTTATTCGTATATAGATAACCTCTCATGATTACAAAATATAGTACTAAAATTGTTGTACTATAATTTTGTCCTATATTTACTTTGTACTATAGATAACTCTCTCATGATTACAAATATAGTACAAAATATTTTGTACTATAATTTTGTCCTATATTTATTGTACTATAGATAACCTCTCATGATTACAAAATATAGTTCTAAATATTTTGTACTATAATTTTGTCCTATATTTATTGTATTATAGATAACTCTCTCATGATTACAAAATATAGTTCTAAATATTTTGTACTATAATTTTGTCCTATATTTACTTCTATATAGATAACTCCTCATGATTACAAAATATAGTTCTAAATATTTTGTACTATAATTTTGTCCTATATTTACTTGTACTATAGATAACTCTCTCATGATTACAAAATATAGTTCTAAATATTTTGTACTATAATTTTGTCCTATATTTACTTCGTATTATAGATAACTCTCTCATGATTACAAAATATAGTTCTAAATATTTTGTACTATAATTTTGTCCTATATTTACTTCGTATTATAGATAACTCTCTCATGATTACAAAATATAGTTCTAAATATTTTGTACTATAATTTTGTCCTATATTTACTTCGTATTATAGATAACTCTCTCATGATTACAAAATATAGTTCTAAATATTTTGTACTATAATTTTGTCCTATATTTACTTTGTACTATAGATAACTCTCTCATGATTACAACATATAGTACAAAATATTTTGTACTATAATTTTGTCCTATATTTACTTCGTACTATAGATAACTCTCTCATGATTACAAAATATAGTTCTAAATATTGTGTACTATAATTTTTCCTATATTTACTTTGTACTATAGATAACTCTCTCATGATTACAAAATATAGTTCTAAATATTTTGTACTATAATTTTGTCCTATATTTACTTCGTATTATAGATAACTCTCTCATGATTACAAAATATAGTTCTAAATATTTTGTACTATAATTTTGTCCTATATTTACTTCGTGCTATAGATAACTCTCTCATGATTACAAAATATAGTTCTAAATATTTTGTACTATAATTTTGTCCTATATTTATTTCGTACTATAGATAACTCCCTCATGATTACAACATATAGTACAAAATATTTTGTACTATAATTTTGTCCTATATTTACTTCGTACTATAGATAACTCTCTCATGATTACAAAATATAGTTCTAAATATTTTGTACTATAATTTTGTCCTATATTTATTTCGTACTATAGATAACACTCTGATGATTACAAAATATAGTACAACATGTTAGTACTATAATTTTGTCCTATATTTACTTTGTACTTTAGATAACTCTCTGATGATTACAAAATATTTTGTACTATAATTTTGTCCTATATTTACGTTGTACTATGGATACCTCTATGAGGAGATTGTAATCATAGATTTAATTCAATTTAACCCATATAATACGATTATTGGATATAAAGCTAATGAAATGGTCTCCACATAAAAACATTTAATATAGAAACTCACCACTAGTTAATGCCTGAAAAAGAACACAACGTGTTCGAAACGCGTTGTTTATCCTATTAATTTTTTTTTATATGGAGGCCATTTCATTAGCTTTTTTCCCCCCTGCAATGATTATTCATTTACCCACCCTACTATAAAGAAAATGTAGATTGCATGTTTGTCACTTGTCGAAGTATAACCCGAGATATCTAACTACTTTAGTAATAGGAAACTAAAATTTGGTAATATAGAAAGGAGAACATATTTGTCCATTTAGAGTAAAGATAATAAGGATTAATTTCTCTGTGTTTAAATTTTGATTCTTTACTTTTAGCACGATGAAAAAAATATAAATAAAAAATTTAAAAAAAAAAGGCCATTAAGACTGTTTTCCATTTTATAACAGGTGAAGTTAAATGAATATTCACTCATAGAACAAATTAATCAGGAAAAATATAAAAGAAAACCTCCTAAAGTTGAAATTTTAAAAACAAATTACGATATTTCCGAAACTTATTCCAATGAATTTTAAACATTAATATACTTGCAGAAGCTAATTTATAAATAAAATTCGTAGAAATTATTTACAGAAAAGCGTTAGGTTGAATAGATGTTTATTACGGGGGCCAGGCTAGCTCAGTGGTAAAGAGCTCGCCTCTGAACTGATAATAAGACCGGGGTTCGATCCTAACCTGGCCCTCGATTTATTGACGCGGGAGGAGAATAAATCTGAGCGCGTCGTCTCTCGGAGAAGGACGTTAAACTGTCGGTCCTGAGCCTGTACGATGTCAGGTACTCGTTAAAGATCCCCTACTCTAAATACATTTGAGTTCGGTAAAATTTAGGACTCCCACTGTAGAATCAATCTTCATTGTATGGTATCACAAAGGGCCAATGCTTGGCCTACGTGTGTTCCCTTATGGAACTGCCACTGCAACCTAACCTAGATGTTTATTATAATTAATTATTAAACTGAATTTATAGGAAACATGACTGATAATTACTAATTTTTATGTATTAATTATTGGATAAATCATGGCTAGAAAATTAATAAATTTATTCGAATAAATATAACTAGTACCTAAGTAATATTTATTAGACATTACTATATGCCCATACAGTCTGTAGTTTATTTGGAAACAAGTGACAATATGTGTTGAAACATTCATATACTTGCAAAACTAATTTATAAATAAAATACGTAGAAATTATTTCCAGAAACGAATTAGGTTGAATAGATATTTATTATGATTAATTAATAAGCTGAATTTATAGGAAATATGACTGATAATTACTAGTTTTCATGTATTATTTACTGGATAAATCATGGCTAAACTAAAAATAAATACATTCCAATAAATATGACTAGTATGTACATAAGTAGTAAGGGGGTCAGGCTAGCTCAGTGGTTACGTGCTTGCCTCTTAACTGATAGGACCGGGGTTCGATCCCCACCTGGCCCTCGATTTATTCACGCGGGAGGTGAATAAATCGGAACGCGGGAGGTGAATAAATCTGAGCACGTCCCTCGGAGAAGGTCGTTCAACTGTCGGTCCCGAGCCTGTACGATGCCAGGTACTCGTTAAAGAATCCTACTATAAATACACTTGAGTTAGGCAAAATTTAGGACTCCTAGTGTAGAATCAATCTTCATTGTGTGGTATGACAAAGGGCCAATGCTTGGCCTACGTTTGTTCCCTTGTGATACTGCCATTGCAGGGAGTCAGGCTAGCTCAGTGGTTACGTGTTTGCCTCTAAACTGATAGGACCGGGGTTCGATCCCCACCTGGTCCTCGATTTATTCACGCGGGAGGTGAATAAATCTGAGCACGTCGTCCCTCCGAGAAGGACGTTAAACTGTCGGTCCTGAGCCTGTACGATGTCAGGTACTCGTTAAAGATCCCTACTATAAATACACTTGAGTTAGGCAAGATTTAGGACTCCTAGTGTAGAATCAATCTTCATTGTGTGGTATGACAATGCTTGGCCTACGTTTGTTCCCTTGTGATACAGCCATTGCAGGGGGTCAGGCTAGCTCAGTGGTTACGTGTTTGCCTCTGAACTGATAGGACCGGGGTTCGATCCCCACCTGGCCCTCGATTTATTCACGCGGGAGGTGAATAAATCTGAGCACGTCGTCCCTCGGAGAAGAATGTTCAACTGTCGGTCCCGAGCCTGTACGATGTCAGGTGTACTCGATAAAGATCCCTACTCTAAATATACTTGAGTTAGGCAAAATTTAGGACTCCCACTGTAGAATCAATCTTCATTGTGTGGAATCACAAAGGGCCAATGCTTGGCCTACGTTTGTTCCCTTGTGGAACTGCCACTGCAACCTAACCTAACCTAAGTAGTATTTATTAGATATTACTACATAACTCATCCAGCCATTGGGTCATTTCGATACAAGTGACTGACTATAATTTGGTTTGTTTAGGTTGCCGTGGTAGTCCCAAAAGGGAACACACATACGCCAAACATTGGGCCACAATGAAGAATCATTGTAGGATTAGGAGACGTCAATAAAACATTGTAAAAATTTACAGAATTGTAAATTCTGTGTTGTAACATAACAGTGTCATATAGCATGAGGTGACAGTGGAGAATGAATCCCATACGGCATTGCCCTGGGGGAGAGGCATTTTGAAAGGATAAACATTAAAAAAAAATTAAAATATTAAAAAAGCTCTAAAAAACATCAGCAATTTTATACCAAAAATTGTTTTTAAGGTCGTAATTGGGTTTGTGTTTTACGTGTGCGCTACTATTTTTAAACACATTTTTCAACAGTGTTATTTGAATAAGAAATGTATTTTAAATTTGTCAACACAAGTTTTCTTTAAGGCGGTTCAGAGTTTATTATATTTGTTTCAGTAATTAGTTAATTTAATTTAACAACTATTTTTTTATAATTTGAATTCTATATATTTGTTTTTCAAAAAAAATCGTAAATTTTCTGTATGATCAAAACAAAAATATGAAATTGTGAAAAAAAAAGGCAAGATCATTGAACAGGAATAAGCAGTGTTCGTTAAGAATCAAAATCAAAAATCCACCTCTGCATATACCCATTTCACACTGACGAAGACCGCTTGTTACGGTTGAAAGATCTTAGTCTTGTTTTCCCATTTCTTATTGTGGTTTGATCATTGATTGTTATTTCACGTGTTTATGTGAAATCTTTTTGTATATATATAATAAACTGTTCTTTTGTGAAACATTTCACTAGGCAAACTTCTCTTACGTATAATTCGGGATAGATGGAAACACATTGGGGAACATGTAGTCTCTAAGTCAAATGATTGTGAATACTGTTACTGTAATACCCTTTATGAAATACGTTATATTGAAGTCGATAGACAGAAACAAAGAAAGTTTTTTTTTTAATTCGAACAACGTTTCAAACAGTTCGTGTTCATCATCAGGTAAACATCTAATAGAAGGACTATTTGATCTTTACCTGATGATGAACACAAAGTGTTTGAAATGGGAAGTTTGAATTGAAAACAGTTTTGTTATGCAGAGCAATGTACTATCTATTCATTTACCTCAGAATGAGTAAATAGTACATTTATTAAGGAGTGTTTTGTAAAATATAGTTGAGTTTTAAGAATGACGAAAGAAGGAGAAGGAATAGGAAGACAATAGATAAAGATTGAAGTGGTCTGTGAAGAGAAGGCGTGGAGAGGGGGGTCCTTTAGAGTTGTAAGGAATGCCTTATTGTTTTCACGCCAGGGAATCAATCACCTTCTATACAAATGTCTCGTATCTCAGTCCAAGAGGTTACACATGTCACTCATCGGAACAATGATGAACTCAACGATTTGAAAAACCAACCAAACATAACTCTGCTGCATATAAAACACAAAAACAATATGAAACGATTACGTAAAAAAGAAAACACAACTCCTTCTAATATATTGATCTCTCCTTTCTCCTGAAGACGGATTACCTGAAACTATGAGTCTGTATATGTGGTTTTTTACTCTGTGTATTACTCTTCTTAAATTTTGAAGTCGTCTATATATATATATATATATATATATATATTATATTATTATATATTATATATATATTATATAATATATATATATATATATTAAATTATATATAAATGAAAAAAGAGAACAAACAGAAGAAGCGAGAAAACTTACTAGATCGATATTTCGAACTGAAGTTCGTCGTCAGGGAGAGAGTAGAAGGGAAGAAGAAGAGGTACGTGCGTTTACTTGTACCGGCAGAGAGCAACTCATATATATATATATATATATACACCAATTAAAAGAAACGGTCCAGCGGACTTTTTTAAAATAATATAAATTCAAAACGAAGGAAACACACAGAAAGACACAGACATAACTCACATCGATATTTCGACCATCGTCGTCATCAGGAGGTCGAAATATCGATGTGAGTTATGTCTGTGTCTTTCTGTGTGTTTCCTTCGTTTTGAATTTATTTTAATTTTTATATATTTATATATATATTATAATTATATATATATAAATATATATAGATAATATCAATGATCAAACCACATTAGAAATGGGAAAACAAGACGAAAGACCGCTTGTTACGGTTGAAAGATCTTAGTCCCTGTTTCCTATTTCTTTTTGTGCTTTGATCATTGATTACTATTTTACTTGTTTATGTGAAATCTTTATAATATATATATATATTTATTTATATATATATAAATATATTATATATTTTGAAATTCATCCAAAAATTTGAGTTTGTAAATGTGTCTCTTTCTCTGTGTGTTGCTTTTCTTTATTTTTTAACATATTTGCGTCTAGTTAGCATCGTTTTTTTTTTAATTTTGAGTGAATATATATATATATATATATATATATATATAAAGATTTCACATAAATACGTGAAATAACAATCAATGATCAAACCACAATAACAAATGGGAAAACAAGACTAAGATCTTTCAACCGTAACAAGCGGTCTTCGTCAGAGTCAAAAACCCAACTTGAGTGGTTTGATCATTTATTGTTATTTAACGTGTTTATTTGAAACCTTTTTATATATATATATATATATATATAATATATAGAGAGAGAGAGAGAGAGGAGAGAGAGAGAGAGAGAGAGTCCCCGGTATATCTTTGTGCAGGACTCATCATGTTGTAAAAAATATGATGTTATGATTTTGCAAAAAATATAAATTTGTTCTTTGTCTATCTGTGTGCTACCTTTTTAATTGGTTTCTATTTAGACTTATATATATATATATATAATATATATATATATGTACTTGTGTGTGTGTATAGATATGTAACTAAGGTAGTGTTCTGTTTTCAGAAGGCTCAATGAGGGACAGAGCGCTTGCAGTTGCTCTGCTCGGTGTGTTACTTACGTTCACAGCAGTATCTACAAACCAGGTATGTCAATCTTTAGCAAATACTGACTGTACATCCATTAAACAAACATATATGTCATCATGTCGTGTAGTCAACATAAGTATGATTGAAAAGAAAACAGATGTTGCGACAGTCAAATGACTTGCATAGTCGTCTCAAGACGGCTAAATCAGAGGTTTAACACAAACTGTGGTGAAAAAAAAAATTGGAGCTTGTCATCCCTGCTAGGAGAGACGTCATCCCTGGAGCTTGTCATCCCTGACACACAGATAGATACAGATATAACTCACATCGATATTCCGACCATCGTCGTCATCAGGAGGTGTGAAGAGGGAAGAGTTCGCATGAAAGCAGGGCGGTGACTCGTCGGTGAGTAACCGCCGTGCCTTCCTGCGGCACTCTTTGCTCTTCACACCCCCTGATGACGACGATGGTCGAAATATCGATGTGAGTTATGTCTGTGTCTTTCTGTGTGTTTCTTTCGTTTTGAATTTATTTTATTTAAATAAGTCCGCTGGACCGTTTCTTTTAATTGCGGTATATAATATATTATTAATAAATATAATATATATATATATATATAAATTCTATTTATTGCAATGACTAAGCATGAGTCATCGATTTTAAATTTAACATGTCACTTGGCCTTTCTTGAATTTCTTGGACTTTCAACTCTTTTATTCTAACCGCTTGTTTCTTGTTCATTATTGACCTTTGACTTCTCTTTATATTAATCTGTACTATCCTTTTTAATCTATTTTATAGCAATGACTAAGCATGAGTCATCGATTTTAATTTAACATGTCACTTGGCCAACTCCTTTTCCAGTTGAACCCTGTTAGCAGGAGGTTAGTTCGTAAGATCGAATCTCTCAGTCTTAAGATCGTGAATGCCGAGACTGCGGTTAATTTTAATGATACTTGTTTAAAAGAAGATCTGCTGCCTATTTATACCAATATATATATATATATATATATATAATTTAGTAGACCCTAACAGATTTCAATCTTACTTTTATAATATCTGTATATATTATAAATACCTTAAAGTATTGAAAATTGAATTGAAATATTCAATTCAATTGAAGTATTGAGAATTGAAAATTATTTGGAGACATAAAAACAGAAAAAATTATAGAAAGTAAAAACTGATGATTTTAATCAACATTATAGTGCTATATTTATTGTAATGTAATATTTACAGGAAATTTCTAAAGCTTCAGATTCATAAAATAAAAACTTTTGTTTCGTAATGTAACATTAAAAAATGAATTCATTTGATTTTGAATGAGAAAAGCAGTTGCTTTATGAAGAATATAAAAAGAGAACAAACTCATGAAGGTTAGAATGAGGTTATGCTCATGAATACTTAGGTTAGAAAAGTTGTTAGCATACTGTATACTTCGTCTTGACTTAGAGCTGCACCAACGAACAAGGCGTGTATCCAGATTGCTCAAAATAAGTGTGCCTGCCTTAAAGCCAAGGCTCTTTGGTACGCCCGTAATGTTGATATTCACCATGATTTGAAAATGGAATCCATAGATAGTTACATCACACGACTTACTACCAATGAAGACAACAAACTATCTACTCTTCCAAACCTCCTTGTACAAACTCTAAATCCTGTCGCCAACCTAACTAACTGACTACCTTTCCAACTAATGACTAAAAACATTGAAAACTATGACTAACAAGACCACAAGACCGCGAATATATCATTACTGTACAAACTAACTTAAGATCTGACATGAATTACTGACATTCCAAGTTATAGTTGCACAGTAAGCAAGCAGTAGAAGTTCCTCTGGTGTGCAACTGCTAGTTACGACGTGCACTATAGTGCGCGGTTATATTTGTTGGTCGTTGGTTCTGCTTAACTGAGAGGAGGTGGGGGGGAGGGGGTCCAGGGAACGATACCCACACGTGTAAAAAAGACTAAGACCTCTTGACCGTAAAAACCAGTCGAAATATCTTAGTCTTTTATCCCAATGTCATATTGAGGTTTGATCATTGATTGTTATTTCACTTATTTATGTGAATGTTCTACTTTATATACTTTAGAAAACTTTGAGAAACTAATAAAAAAACAGTACCCAGGACACTGACATTCAATATTTCGACCTTTGCAACGACTTCTTAGTCTAAAAGAACTTAGTCATCTTTTTCCCATTTTATGACATTTCACAGACCTGAAAACTGAGTCTGTAAGTGTGTTTCCTTACTCTGTGTGTTATTTTTCTTGAATTTTGGACTCGTCTATGTATATATAAACTAGAATTTTTAAATGAACGCATAGAAAAGTAGTCACTGAACTCACTACTATATTTTGATGTCCTCAAATAAACCTCGAAGACTCCTCAAACGAGTCGTTCTCAGCCGTTGGAGTATACACTACATCGAAATATAGTAGTGAGTTGAGTGATTTCTTTTCTATGTGTTCTTTTCAAAATTCTAGTTTATTCAGTTCGAAGAATCGTTTCATCTAATTGGTATATATATACAAAACTATAGTTTATCGGGACTAGATCATATATGTCTAGATCATAGATTCTTCAGGTTCAAATTAAACTCTCGTTGCCAACGTTTCGGTTTTTATTTAAAACCTTTTTCGGAAGCAGAAGAAAAAAAAAAGAAGATTTTAAATAAAAACCGAAACGTTGGCAATGAGAGTTTAATTTACACCTACCTGTTGATTTGTTTGTTCTACCTGTTGATTAAATATTGTTTATGTGTGTGTGTTGAAGTGGAGGCTTGAGTATACTTCAGCCAAAATCCGGGGGAGTTATCTGAAACACTGGAGTGTCGGGTGTCGCATCAGGTGGAGGAAACAGCTGAGAGCTGCTTCCGTTCACAGAGAGTCAATATTTGAACAACAAAAGAGTGTATCTTCAAACTACGAGTATACTCGTCCTATATGATTAATTCATATATTCTTTTAACAGTTATTGTTGATTATTAATTTATATATATATATATATATAATAATAATATATAAATAGTCCAAAAAAATAATTATAATGAAATAATATAATACCTGGAGTTAGCTTCAGGGACTGCTTCTGCCCGATGACGACGACTGTCGAAATATCGTGGTGAGTCTTTTGTGTGTGTGTCTTTATTTGTTTTTCTCTTTCCTGTATATATATATATATATATATATATGTAGGATAAGTAGGAATATCATCGCAGTTCTGTGGTATTCTTAGGAGTGTTTCGTACAATTTCTTGCAAAATTTAATAAAATATATATATATATATATATATACCACTTCTGCCCGATAACGACGACTGTCGAAATATCGTTGTGAGTCTACGAGCCACCTCTAACCACCTCGTATTGTGTGGGTCTTTATTTGTTTTTCTCTTTCCTGTGTGAACTATATATATATATATCAGCTTTTAAAGTTATTTTAGTTAAATGTTTTCTTTTTTTAATTTTTATTTGGCTTTTATTTCTTTATCTTCCCTGTCTACCTTTCCTCCAAAAGTTGACTACACTGTTTGAGTGCTTCAGTTCGAACTCCAAGTCAGTCGTTATCAGCCTTTGGAGCGATTCACTTCTTTTCCTGAAGACGAGGACATCGAAATATTGTAGTGAATTCAGTGGTTTCCTTTCTATATGTGTTCTTTTTTAAATTCTAGTTTTTTATAATAAAAAATATATATATATATATATATATATATACCAATAGTACACACAGAAAAGAGAAAAACAAATAAGGACACAAAAAAGACTAACAACAATATTTCGACAGTCGTCGTCATCGGGCAGACGTACAACGATATAGTACAACAGTCGTCGAGTATATAATATATATATGTATATATATATATTTTAAATAATGCCCCATATTTGGCTTGTATCTGTTTCTTACACAATTTCTCCAGTTTCCGGAATTCCTTCCTCACCTCTTCATTAAAACTATAAAGTTTTTATAAACCTTTATAGTTTTAATTAAGAGACGAGGAAGGAATTCCGGAAACTGGAGAAATTGTGTAAGAAACAGATAAAAGCCAAATATAAAATGTTATTTAGGCATATATCTTTAAATGAAGGACTGCTTCAAACTTTTACAAATATATATATCCTATGTTTTGTTATTGAAACATAGAATAGAAGAGGTCAAGAACAATTTTTGGAGTTTGTATATATATATATGTTTTTCTGCATCTAGTGTTCAGTTGGGTTTTTGACTCTGACGAAGACAGCTTGTTACAGTTGAAAGATCTTAGCCTTGTTTTTCCATTTGTTATTGTGGTTTGATCATTGATTGTTATTTCACGTGTTTATGTGAAACCTTTATATATATATATAATAATATTATATATATATATATAATAAATATAATATATATATATATATATTATATATATATATATATACAAAACTATAGTTTATCGGGGCTATGTCAGTTCTGCAGGTTAAAATTAATCCCTGATTGCCAACGTTTCGCTCTTTATTTAAAACCTTTTTCATAGGCAGAAGTATAAATTTTCAAACAGAAAAACTAAGTATTACATTACAAATTTTTAATGCTTTATTTAAAAAGTAAAGAATTTTAAGGAACAACTGTAGGTAGTCTGAATGAGCATGTGACACTGAACTGAACGGAAGGCATACTGAAACAAATATGCTAAAAGTCTAACCACGGTGTATTTAGTATTAATTGCTATCAGGAAAATAAATAAAATCTATCGACTAAAAAATATTTTAAATTTGATTTTTAAAATCTAGCTAAGAAAAACTGATATTTATTTAAATCAATATTTATGGAGTATTTATAATAGGATTTACTATAACTTTTAAGGCTGTGAAAGAACAGTAATCGTATTAAAATTTATTCTTATTTGAAAATTCGTCTCAAGGTATTATCATTTTTATATACGAACTGTATAGTGGAACGAATTAAATTCGTAACTTGAGGTACGTGAATGCTAATATTAGTAGGAAGGCAGACTGGAGGTATAATTAGCATGACTGAAGTATGATGTGCATGTCTCGAAAACTGCAAATATAAACATCGAATGAATAAATATTGATAAATTTAGACTATAAATTAATATTGATTCGTAAGTGTTCGTCCTTTTTCTTGTGTTCTCTAGCTGTAACTTTAATTATTTGTCCGTTTGCACCGTCTGATTTCAATTCAAAGTGTCAATGCACGTTAGGTGCCGCCATCGTCTCCGTTCCTTTATTCTTTCTCCTTTTATTTTCTTTCTTTCTACTCTCCTGAAGACGGTAAGACGACGAAATTATCGAGATTCGTCCCTTTTCTTGTGTTCTCTAGCTGTAACTTTAATTAAATATTGATAAATTCATGCATTTAGTCATTTCCACTAATAAATTATTAGTAAGCATTATTAATATTAAAACTATAATATACTGTCTTACATCGTACACTGCTGCTGAAACTCTCGGACCGGTTTCGGGTGTCACCCATCTTCAACAAGAAAATGGGTTGAAGATGGGTGACACCCGAAACCAGTCCGAGAGCTTCAGCAGCAGTGTACGAGGTAAGACAGAGTATTATAGTTAATATAATAATCAATAATTCATATTATAATCAATGATCAAACCACAATAAGAAATGGGGAAAACAAGTTTAAGATCTTTCAACCGCAACAAGCGGTCTTCGTCAGAATCAAAAACCCAACTGAACACTAGATGCAGAAAACATCTGGTCAGGAGTTGAGAGATTATTGAATATTGATCAATATCAATCAAGTTGCATTAATAACTGACTCTAGGGATGAATCAAAATCAATAATTCTTATATAACACCTTTTAAACATTTTGATATAAATCACAATATTATAATCATTACTTGTTTCATAATGTGATACCACTATATCAGAGGTGAGAAATCTTTTTGAGAATACGTACCAAAATCAGTCAATTATCTGACACAATCTTTTTCCACGTGCCAACTATTTTTATTTTATAACATATTTGGTATCTCTTAAGAAGTTCTTAAACGAAAATATAATAAATTAACTCAGTACAGTAAAACATAGTATAAAAAAAATGAATTTAATCTTTTAGGAAAAGAAAATCAACTATAGTACAGTAGTACAGTATAGTACAGTAGAAGAAGCAAAGAAGAGCTTAAAGCTCTTCACCACCAGGATGTATATATGGTATACTATCATGGCATGAAAGTTTATACCCCAAGGAAATTAGTTTTTTTTTGTCTGTGCTTAAGGTAATAAATTAGTGATCTTGTTTGCCAGAGACAAGTCATCGGCGTGCCAACTTTGGCACGCTTGCCAGATTTTGCCCACCCCCGCACTATGACATAAATAAATGGTTTTCAACATTCATGAACTTATTCTGAGGTAAAATGGATAAAGCAACAAAAGTCTCCCACACAAATGAAGTTTTATTCAACGTGTTTCGAACACTTTGTGTTCATCATCAGGGAGACACTATAATACAAATTATATCTAATTAGTTACAAAAATTAGAGTGAAATAATAAAAAAATTAAAATTCAATTTCACTCTAATTTATGTAACTAATTAGATAGAATTTGTATTATAGTGTCTTCCTGATGATGAACACAAAGTGTTCGAAACGCGTTGAATAAAACTTCATTTGTGTGGAGACTTTTGTTGGTTTATCCATTTTACCTCAGAATTAGTTATTTTTGATACTACATTCAAAGTATTAGTATTAATTAGTATTTTTCATACTAACCTCAGTGGTAATAATAATATGCATTATAATTAATTATAATTAATACTTACATATAATTATATGTTACAGTGGTAATATTATACAATTATATTATTATAATTATAATTATTAAAACAGAGTTGTTTTCACTGGACCAACCCGTCAGCACCACATCCTTGGTGTCTTCCTGATGATGAATACAAAGTGTTCGAAACGCGTTGAATAAAACTTCATTTGTGTGGGGACTTTTCTTTGTTTATCCATTTTACCTCAGAATGAGTAAATAACACACAATTACGGATTGCACAACTAATGATTCATGAACTCATATTTGGAGATTTATCTTAGTTTTTTAAATGTGAGATTATATTTTTCTTAAAATACACTTATTGTTGACTATTACTTGCTATAATTGAAGAAATAACATAAAAAATAATATTTGAACAAAACGAAAAAAAAAACACATCCAAAACAAAAAATATTTACTTGTGAAAATTCTTACTTTAAATAAAAATGAAACCAGAAAAGAAATAAAAGAGGATCATGGCAGAAGTAGAACAATGAACGTGTACTCTGACAGACAGTGAAATGTGGATTTTGAAACTTTGAGGATATTATGAAAGAAACTATTTTTACTGTATTCCTTAGAGCTTTAAAATTCAGAAGATATTGTAGGGTAAAAATCTAATGAAATGGTATCCAGATATAAAAATTTATAGAAGTGCCTCTGAATAAGAACACTACGTGTTCGAAACGCGTTGTTTATATCATTAAAAGTTTTATATGTGGAGACCATCTCATTTGATTTTTACCCTACAATGAGTAAATACCACATAATAACTGATTCAGAGGGACTCATCCTTAGTTAAAGTCTGAGGAAGAACACTACGTGTTCGAAACGCGTTGTTTATATCATTAAAATTTTTATATGTGGAGACCATCTCATTAGATTTTTACCCTACAATGAGTAAATACCACATAATAACTGATTCAGAGGCACTCATCCTTAGTTAATGCCTGAGGAAGAACACTACGTGTTCGAAACGCGTTGTTTATATCATTAAAATTTTTATATGTGGAGACCATTTCATTAGATTTTTACCCTACATTGAGTAAACACCACATAATAACTGACTGCACTACATTAGAATTACAAAAGATATGTCATGTACTCGTATATACATATTTATACGAGATGCGAACAAATGTAGGGCATTTTTTTTAATTTTCCATGCTGTATACAGTAATTTCAAAATTTTTGTTGTCATCTTGTACACACGTCACACGATTATAATCTCACAGTTATACGTATTATTATTATTTGATGGGACTATAGCACTACGTTTTACAAACTATTGCACTTTTCCTCTTCTGTTATAAAGTACTTCAGTAGTTAGTTTCAACGCCTCCAAGAAACTCAGCATTTTTCTGGGTCCAACTCTAGAAGTATTTCTATTGATTTGAGATGAGTGCCCTAAATCACTACGTCT
>JAPFBL010001248.1:0-25487 GCA_026182355.1 Hermatobates lingyangjiaoensis | reverse complement strand
CCGGCCTCGCCGCGGCTGGCGTTTCCACGACGGTCTGCCGAATTTCCTGACGGGCGTGGCCACCTGCTTTCTTCGCGTGGGCTTTTCGTGGGCCTGGTGTTCGTCGGCCTGATGGTGTCGACGCCGGAGACGCTGAACAACGCGGTATTCATCTCCTGTTCCCGTGACGTTCATCTCCAACGCATTCGTGCCGTCGGAGACCCTGCCGACTGTCCTGCGGGTCATCGCCGAATGGAATCCGGTGTCCGCGCTGGTCCAGGCCGCCCGCCGCCTTTTCGGCAACTTGCCCGATGGCCCGGTGACCGACGTGTGGACCATGCAGCACCCGGTGCCCGCGGTGATCATCGGTTCGGTGGCCATCGCCGCCGTGTCCATGCCGTTGTCCGTGGCGCGGTTCCGCCGCCGCGAATAGCCTCCCCGACCGCTGCCCCTCTCTCGGCTCTTCGGGTTCCAGAGCAATACGCATCAAGGATCAATAGTCCCAACGTCACCGTCGACACCATCTGCCGCGCCGCCGAACTCGGCTTGACCGTCACCGACGCCGGCGATGTCACCTGCATCGAGACCCAGCCCATCACCGTCGACCCGGCGTTTCCGCCCTGCGTCACGGGCGGGAAGCTCCCCGACCACGTGACCAGTACCCTGGTCGACCTACCGGCCTTTGACAATCCCGCCAACCTCCGTGTCCGCATCCCAATTTCCACTGCCCTGATAACGGGTGTGACCGGGGGGATCCAACAGGCCCCACTGGACTGCGCCGATGCTGGCGAGACGGACACCGGCCGGGTCACCCGCCAAATCCTCCAGCGCCCGACCATCGACCGGATGTGCGTGTCAGCGACCGCCACAGCCCTGGACATCGGCCGAGATTTGGCCAATTCCATCGCCCCGGGTGCCTGCCGCGCAATGATCTACGACGGCACCGGTGGAGTTCCCCTGCGTCATCGTCCTGGGGTTCCGCGTTTTAGAGCACTACATTTTAAGGAACAGCACTCTTCACCCGCATGAAGCAGTGCGCTTTCCACACCAATGGGGTCACACCTAGCATGCAACTGCAAATTAAATGTATTCTCTGAGTTCTTTTGCTATTTCAGAACATTGACGGGCAAGTTCATTCATATCACCATCTCCCATAATTTCAGAAATTTCATACGGCGAAGAAGATACCGAAAAAACCATCAACATCTTTACGATTAATGACAGCTCCCCTTTGGCGCTTGAAATGGTAAATAGTTTTTCATTATCCCCCTTGATTAAATCAGACAGCCTTACGTTATGATTTTTGCAACACTCTAAAATAATTACAGCTAGGTCCTGGATCAAATCAATGACATAGTATATTTCATTCGCTACCCCTTCCCCATTTACATAATGGACGCCGGATGAACCCCGATAAAACTCAATTTCACTCGATTCGACATGAAAATCCCTCAGGATGCTACCCAAGGAATAGCTTGTAACTTCTGCCTGCTCGAAATAGTCCAACTAGGTCAAGTTATCATCAGTCCCGCCAATTAGATTATCCCACCATTTATCGATATACATCAGCAGCAGATCCTTTCTTGTTACAAAAATTCGACCACGCTCCATCGACTTGTCGGCGTCACAGGATGGGCCCTCTGTTTAAAGCCCGTAGAAAACCGCACCAACGTTGCCATTGGGTGCACAGGAGGTCGATATGAGCTTTCTTCAGGCCGAGATCGGTGGAGTGGAGAGCGAAGAATCTCGTGAAGTTCAACCACTCAGGGGCGTCGCGCGCCAGCACGACTGAGTGACACTCGAGATACGCATTCATCACGCACCCAATGCCAGCCCACGCTGCACATAATTCTTCGGCTTTGCCTTCCAGACCGCGCCCAAGTCCGAGTTCGCTATGTTCCTCGTTCCGCTCGTCCTTCAACTGATTCTACCGACGGGCACCGACGCGAAGCGCTGGGGCGCGCCTCCTAAAGCGAGGGCCAGGTCAAAATGGCACAAACGACGACATTGCGGTAGCCGACCGCGAGTTTTTCGTACCACGCGGCCGCTCCACAACACTGATTGACCAATGCGAAATTACGTTCCACGGCATTGCGGCTCTGTACCCCGCAACACCGAAATCTGAAGAGTCGGCAATTTCTCCTCGAACACGACGACCGGCCACCCCGCGGGTGGCCGGTCGCGCCGTTCTTCGGCGGAATCAGGCGTGCTTGTCGTCCGCCTGGTTCTCGGGCTGGACGGTCCACTCCGGCGGGACGTCTTCGCCGGATTCCTCGTCGCGCTCGGCGTCTTCGAAGGTGGCCTGCACGATGCCCTGGGCGTGGTGCGACGGGGCGTAGACGGAGTACAGGCGCAGGGGCTCGTCGCCGGTGTTGACCACGTCGTGCCAGGCGCCGGCGGGCACCACTGTGGCCCAGCCGTCGGAAACTTCCTGCTCGAAGTTCAGGTCGTCTTCGGCCGGGCCCATCTTGCACACGCCCTTGCCGGCGTCGACGCGCAGGAACTGGTCGGTGTCGGGGTGCGCCTCGAGGCCGATGTTCCCGCCCGGCTCGATGGACATGAGGGTGACCTGCAGGTACTTGCCGGTCCAGGCGACCGTGCGGTAGTTGGCGTTGTCGCGGGTCTCCGTCTCGATGTCGAAGGCGTTCGGCTTGGGTCCGATGTCGCTGATGCTCATGTAAATGCCCTTTCCTTCCGATTCCATCCGTCTTGGTCCGGCGCGGGTGCGGGGGCTTTACGACGGCCTCCGCAGCCGCCGGTCGGCGCCACTCGGCGCGTCCACCCCCATCGTGCCACCGGTCACGCCGTTCGCGCATGGGCCGAAGCGCGTTCGAGCCGGTCCGCCGCGGCGGATAGACTGCCCACCATGACCCGCAACGACGAAGGTAAAGCGCCGAAGGTCCTCGCCACCGCGTCGATCCCGGCGGGCGACGCGGACGTCGTCGCCGCGCTGCTGGACGGCGAGTTCGCCATCGGCGAGGTCGACGAGGCCTTGGACGCCTACGAGGGCACGGGCATGGACCGGTGCCTGAAGGCGGCGCTGGAACTGCGCGCGCTTCTCCACGAGCACGGGTGGTACTTCACGCCGGACTCGGGCCTGGTCGAATTCCTGTTGTTCCCCTCCGACCCGGCCGCCGTCGACGCCGCACCGACCGTGACCTTCGGCGTGGAATGGCCGACCAACCCCATCACCGGTCTGCCGCGGGCGGTCCACGACGTCAGCGTCTCCGCTCCCCTCCCGGATGACCCCGGCGCGGCCACCGCCATCCGGTTCCGGTCGGTCAAGGAGTTCGCCCCGTACGCGGCCGCCGTCAAGAACCCCGACCCCGACACGTGGCCGGAGGAACTTCAGGACCGCCGCTTCGACCCGGACGACGAGATCCGCGCCTACGCCGAGCGGCTCAGCAAGAGCGGGTCCGGCGGGGACGAAGACTGAACCGGGAGCGGCGTCGGCGTCGCAAAGCACCGCGACTATCCTTGACCACCTGCCACCCGCAGGGAAACGACCAGCAAAGGAACCCATGAGCACCCTCGCCGATGAGGCCGTACGCCGCCGCACGTTCGCGGTCATCGCGCACCCCGACGCCGGCAAGTCCACGCTGACCGAGGCGCTGGCGCTGCACGCGCACGTCATCAGCGAGGCTGGCGCCGTGCACGGCAAGGCCGGCCGCAAGTCCACCGTCTCCGACTGGATGGACATGGAGAAGGACCGCGGCATCTCCATCGCCTCGTCGGCGCTGCAGTTCGAGTACGCGCCCGAGGGCCACGACGGCGAGTCGTACATGATCAACCTGGTGGACACCCCCGGCCACGCGGACTTCTCCGAGGACACCTACCGCGTGCTCACCGCCGTGGACGCCGCCGTCATGCTCGTCGACGGCGCGAAGGGCCTGGAGCCGCAGACCCTGAAGCTGTTCCGCGTGTGCAAGTCGAACGGCATCCCGATCGTCACGGTGATCAACAAGTGGGACCGCCCGGGCAAGGCGCCGCTGGAGCTCATGGACGAGATCGTCGAGGAGATCGGCCTGCAGCCGACGCCGCTGTTCTGGCCAGTCGGCGAGGCCGGCGACTTCCGCGGCCTGCTGCGCCGCGGCGAGGACGGCGAGGCGGAGGAGTTCATCCGCTTCGAGCGCACTGCAGGCGGCTCCACCATCGCGGAGGAAACGCACCTGACCCCCGACGAGGCCGCCGCCGAGCAGGGCGAAACGTGGGAAACCGCCGCCGAGGAATCCGAGCTGCTGTCCGCCGACGGCGCCGACCACGACCAGGAGCTGTACCTGGCCGGCGACACCTCGCCCGTGATCTTCGCCTCCGCGATGCTCAACTGGGGCGTCCACCAGATCCTGGACACCCTCTGCGAACTCGCCCCGGCGCCCGCCGCCCGCGAATCCGACCCCGCCGCCATCGAGGCCGCGGCCGCCGGCGGGCAGGGCGCGATCGACGAGATCCGTAACCCCGAAGACGATTTCGCCGGCGTGGTGTTCAAGGTCCAGGCCGGCATGGACGCCCACCACCGCGACAAGCTGGCGTTCATGCGCGTCGTCTCCGGCGAGTTCGACCGCGGCATGCAGGTCACGCACGCCCAGTCCGGCCGGAGCTTTTCGACGAAGTACGCCCTGACCGTGTTCGGCCGCACCCGGTCGACCGTCGAAACCGCCTACCCGGGCGACATCGTCGGCCTGGTCAACGCCGGGTCGCTGGCGCCGGGCGACACCATCTACGCGGGCCGCAAGGTGCAGTTCAAGCCGATGCCGCAGTTCGCGCCGGAGCACTTCCGCACACTGCGGGCGAAGTCGCTGGGCAAGTACAAGCAGTTCCGCAAGGCCATCGAGCAGCTCGACGCCGAGGGCGTGGTGCAGATCCTGCGCAACGACGCCCGCGGCGACGCCGCCCCGGTGATGGCCGCCGTCGGCCCCATGCAGTTCGAGGTCATGCAGGCGCGCATGCAGGTCGAGTACAACGTCGAGACCGTCGCCGACCCAATCCCCTACTCCGTCGCCCTCCGAACCGACGCCGAAACCGCGCCGGCGTTGGCCAAGCAGCGCGGGGTGGAGATCTTCACCCGTTCCGACGGGGCGCTCATCGCGCTGTTCGGCGACAAGTGGAAGCTGCAGTTCATCGAGAAGGAGCACCCGGAGTTCACGCTGGAGACGCTGGTCGCGGACTAGCCGCCGCGCCCCTCCGTACCCTGGTGCCATGAGGTCGATTTTCATCACCGGGGCGGCGTCGGGGCTCGGCGCCCGGACGGCGCGGAAGTTCGCGGACGAGGGGTGGGCGGTCTTCGGCGCCGACCGCGATGAACTCCCGGAGGACCTGCGCACCCGGAGAGTGACGGGTTTCGTCGTCGACGTCACCGACGACGCCTCCGTCGCCGCCGCCATGGACGAGGTCGCGCGGCTGACCGGCGGCACCCTCGACGCGGTGGCCGCATTCGCCGGCGCCCTGGGCATCGGCGCGCTGACGGACATCCCCGGCGACTGCTTGACCGCCATCCTCGACCTCAACGTCACCGGCCAGGCGCGGGTGCATCGGGCCGCACTGCCGCTGCTCATGGCCGCGCAGGGGGCGGGCCGTTCGCCGCGGGTGCTGGTCATTTCCTCGGAGACCGGCCGCCAGCAGGCGATGCCCACCAACGGGTTGTACGCCATGTCGAAGCATGCGGTGGACGCCTACGGCGATGCTCTGCGACGCGAGCTCGCCCTGCTCGGTATCGGCGTGACCATCATCGAGCCGGGGCCCTTCCGCACGAACATGACGAAGGGGATCCGGCAGGCGTTCATCGACGCCACCCCGGATGGTTCCCCGTTCGCCGACCTGATGGCGGTGGCGGGTGAGAGCGCCGCCCGCACCGACGGCAAGGCCGCCGACCCCGCCCTGCTCGCCGACGCGGTGTTCGACGCGGCCGTTGCCGCCAAGCCGCCCATCCGGGTGAAGGTCGCCCACCATCGGGGTCGCGCGCTGCTCGATCTGCTGCCGCCGGCGCTCGGCGACAAACTGATCGTCGGCGGGTTGAAGCGCGCGATCGCGAAGCGTGCCGCGGACGCTGATCTCGCCCGGCACCGGTTACACCAACCACCGCGTCGCAGCACGTGCCGCCGTCCAGCGCGAGTGCCGGTTCCTGCTCCGGCGCGCGAGGTGTGCCTCGACGGCGTCGCCCACCGGGAGCAGCACCAGCGAGACCACGAACACCGTGACGAAAACGATCCCCCAAATGAGCAGCATCACGGGGTACGCGAGCACGATCACGGCCGCGAGCAGCGGCAGCGCGGCCTCCAACCCCTTCGACCACGCGATGACCGCCCACACGATCAACGCCACACCAACAGCGGGATGGGGCGGAACGTCGTCCTGCCGCTGGCGTCCTGCTTCGCTTCCCGGACGGCACGGCGCCACAGCGACTCGCGGCCGCCGCCCGGACCCGGCATGCCGTTGTCCCTCATCGCCGCATCACCGCTGCCCCAGGTGCTCGCCCAGCACCCGCGAGCATTCCGCGACGCCCTCCGTCCACAGCTCGCCCGCGGATTCGTCGGCGGGGTCGGACACCAGCTTGATCAGCTCCACCGGCACCCCGAACCGCCGCGCCACCCACGCGATGGCGTAGCCCTCCATGTCCACGAGATCGGCCGTCTCGGCCAGGCGGGCGCGGGTCGCGGAGTCCTCCACGAACAGGTCGCCGGTGGCCAGCACCTTCCCCGCCGCGTCTTCGCTTGACGACGGCCTCTCACCGCGCACCCCATCGTCCCGGTCATCCAGGTCGATGGGCGGATAGGCGTCCGCGCCGGCCAGCCTGCGCACCGCCGAGTGCGAGAAGTCGTGGAGCAGGACCCTGGAAATGCGGTGGACGCCGTGGAGCCCGGACGCCGGGCCGTCGTGAAGCGAACCGGCGGTGCCCACGTTCAGGATCGACGCCGGAAGCGGCCCCCGGGCCAGCGTCTCGGCCAGCGCGGCCGTGGCATTGATGCGGCCGATTCCGGTGAGCAGGACGGGCACGTCGGCGCCGAGATGCTCGGCCTCCTCGCGGGTGGCCACGACCAGCAACGGGGCGCCGGGATCGACGGGGGCGAGCAGTTCGGGGGAAGTCAGCATGCGGCCAGAGTATCGGTGACCAGGCGCGGCGGCGGCGAACGACGGCGATCATTGACGCGACTCCCGACCGTGGTTAGGTTCGGATGGCAACGCACTGTGTGGCGCGGCTCACTTTTTCTGCGGTCTGCGCGGCACGCGCGCATCCCCACGATCCCCGCCGCCACGGGCCCCGACCAACGACGGCCCGACCCGCGGCACACCCACCACCAGGAGGAACACCGATGACCACCTACGCCCACCCCGGATTCGACGGCGCGAAGATGTCGTTCGAGCCCCGCTACGGCAACTGGATCGACGGCGGGTTCCAGGACCCCGTCGACGGCAACTACTTCGAGGTCATCTCCCCCGTCACCGGCGAGGTGTTCACCGAAGTCGCGCGCTCGAACGAAAAGGACATCGAGAAGGCCCTCGACGCGGCCCACGCCGCCGCGCACGCGTGGGGCTCGACGCCGCCAGCCGAGCGGGCCAAGGTGCTGAACAAGATCGCCGACCGCATGGAAGAGCACCTCGAGGAAATCGCGGTCGCCGAAACGTGGGACAACGGCAAGCCCATCCGCGAGTGCCTCGCCGCCGACATCCCCCTGGCCATCGACCACTTCCGCTACTTCGCCGCGGCCGCCCGCACCCAGGAGGGCCGCCTGTCGCAGATCCAGGACGACCTGGTCGCCTACCACTTCCACGAGCCGCTGGGCGTCGTCGGGCAGATCATCCCCTGGAACTTCCCCATCCTCATGGCCACCTGGAAGCTCGCCCCCGCGCTGGCCGCCGGCAACTGCGTGGTGCTCAAGCCCGCCGAGCAAACGCCGGCCTCGATCCTCCACCTGATCGGCATCATCGGGGATCTGCTGCCGAACGGCGTGGTCAACATCGTCAACGGCTTCGGCGAGGAAGCCGGCGCCGCGCTGTCCGGCTCCGACCGCATCGCCAAGGTCGCCTTCACCGGCGAGACGACCACCGGCTCGACGATCATGAAGGCCGCCGCCGACAACCTCGTGCCCGTCACCCTCGAGCTGGGCGGCAAGTCGCCCAACATCTTCTTCGAGGACATCATGGACGCCGAGGACTCCTTCCGCGACAAGGCCGTCGAGGGCTTCGCCATGTTCGCCCTCAACCAGGGCGAGGTGTGCACCTGCCCGTCGCGCGCGCTGGTCCACGAGTCCATCGCCGACGAGTTCGTGCAGCTGGGCATCGAGCGCGTGTCCAACATCCGCCGCGGCGACCCGCTGGACACCGACACCATGGTCGGCGCGCAGGCGTCGAAGGAGCAGCTGGACAAGATCCTGAAGTACATCGAGATCGGCAAGACCGAGGGCGCGAAGCTCGAGCTCGGCGGCGGCCAGGCGAAGCTGGAGGGCAACCTGTCCGGCGGCTACTACATCGAGCCGACCATCTTCTCCGGCGTCAACGACATGCGCCTGTTCCAGGAGGAGATCTTCGGCCCCGTGCTCGGCGTGACCACGTTCAAGTCGCTGGACGAGGCCGTGAAGATCGCCAACGACACCATGTTCGGCCTCGGCGCCGGCGTGTGGTCGCGGTCGAACAACAACGTGTACAAGGCCGGCCGCGCCATCCAGGCTGGCCGCGTGTGGTGCAACGCGTACCACGTGTACCCGGCGCACGCGGCGTTCGGCGGCTACAAGAAGTCCGGCATCGGCCGCGAGAACCACCTGATGATGCTCTCGCACTACCAGCAGACCAAGAACCTCCTGGTCAGCTACGCCACCGACCCGACGGGCCTGTTCTAGGCGCAGCTCCCGGCGAGTCTGGTCCGGCGGTAGCGCCCGGCGGGGTCTGCCCGGCGCAGCGCCAGCGCTCGGTCGGCCTCTTCCGGCCGTAGCGCCCGGCGAAACCGGTCCGGCCTCCCGCCCACCTCCCGCCAACCCACCCCGAATGCGCAGACCCACCCGCTGTAACGGGTGGGTCTGCGCATTCGGGGTGGGTTAGCTGCGTGAGGCGGCGGAGCGAGCATGCGGCAGGGCTGGCGGCCCGCGCGTCGGCCACTCTCCGGCGCCCGGGGCGCGACGCAAGCACCGACCCGCGCCCCACCCGATCGGCCCACGTTGTCCGCGCCCGTCCGTAGGATGGGCCGCGTGACTTTCCGATCCGACAATTCCCGTTCCGCCCGCGCCTCCCATGCCGAGGAGCGCGCACGCCTGCTGGTGCAGGAGGTGCTGGATCGCGATGAGCGCCTGCGCTCGAATTTGTCGTCGCCCGACGTCGACCCGTGGGAGCACCGTTTCATCGCGGACGATTCCATCGTCGAGGGCCCCATCGCGTCGTGGCGCGACGACGCCGCCCGCGCCCGCCGCCTGCTGCGCCGCTACGACATCCAGGCGGGGTACCGCGAGAAGATGCGCGACATGGAGCGCCGCATCGACGCGATGCTCCACCTCGCCGAGAACCTGGAGGAAAGCTGGGACGCCGCGGCCGCCGCGTCCAAGCGGCTTTCCGACGCCGAGGCCCGCGACGCGGAGGCCTTCGCCCGCGAGAGGGACCGCCAGTCCGATGCGGCGGAGTTGAAGCGCCGCCGCGAGGAGAAGCGCGAGGAGCTGCTGCGCAAGGCCGAGCATCTGGCCACCGACGCCGTCGACCGCACGCGCGACGTCGGCGGCGAAGTGCTGCGCCGGTCGCTCGACGCCGGCCGCGAGGCCCTGGAGAAGCTGCCGGGCCTGAGCTCGTGGCCGTTGAACCGCCCGGGCCGCAAGCGGGAGGACGAGCCCCGCGAGGTGCGCCGCGCCGAGGCCCGCGACCTGCGCCATGAGCCGCCGCTGCCAGAGGACTAGCGCCGCCGGAGAGATGGGCGCGCGAGCGTTCGGGGGGTGAACTTCGGGCGGGCACCGGACATGACCTCCGCCGCCGATGCCCGCTTATGCCCGATACGGTTCGGGGACTAGTGTCGCGGTCATGCGCGAAACACCCACTCGCCCTGATTCCACCCGGCATCCCCGGCCCTCCGACTTCCCCGCAGCCCCGGCGGATCTGCGCCTGGTGGTCGTGGACATGGACGGCACGCTTCTCGACGGCGACGGCAACCTGCCCGCCGATCTGCCGCGGATCCTCGACCGGCTCAAGGCCGGCGGCATCACGTTCGCCCCGGCGTCCGGCCGGCAGTACGCCACGCTGCGCGACATGTTCGGCGGCGTCCGCACCGAATCCGGCGCGACCGTCGATTCCTTCATCGCGGAGAACGGCAACGTCGTGGTCCGCGACGGGGAGTTGTCGGCCGCCGACGGAATGGACCCGGCCGTAGTCGACGAGGTCATCGACGCCGTGCGCGCCGCCCGCGCCGAGGGCCGCCCGATGGGCCTGATCGTCTGCCACCCGGAGGTCGCCTACGTGGAGATCGACCAGCCGGGCTTCAACGACGAGGCCGCGAAGTACTACCACTCGCGGGCCGTCGTCGACGACCTGCACGAGGTCAACGACGGCGCGATCAAGCTCGCCGTCTACGACGCGCGCGGCTCCGAGGTCGACGCCGCGCCTCTGATGAAGCGCGTGGTCGGCGACCGCCTCGAAGTCGCGGTGTCGGGCCGGTGCTGGGTGGACATGATGGTCCCCGGCCGGCACAAGGGCCACGCGGTCGCGGAGCTCCAGGAGCGCCTCGGCGTCACGCCGGCGCAGACCGCCGTCTTCGGCGACTTCCTCAACGACCTGCAGATGATGGCGGCCGGCGAGATGTCCTTCGCCATGGCCAACGCCCACGAGGACATCAAGGCCGCGTCGAACTACCTGGCGCCGTCGAACACGGACTCGGGTGTCGTCGCCACGCTGGACAGGCTGCTGGACGAAGCCGCCGCCGTGCGTTCCTGACGCCGCCCGACGCGGCGCCGGACCCGCAGCCAGGTGACGAAACCCCAGGTGACGAAGCCCGCGTAGAACAGGTACAGCGCCGCCGACGGGTAGTAGCCGCCGAGGAACAGCAGCGGCACGCCGACGACGTCGACGGCGATCCAGATGAGCCAGAACTCGGTCCAGCCCTTCGCCATCCCCCACGTGGCCAGCATCGACCCGACGAAGATCCACGCATCCGCCCACGGGCCCCACGACCCCAGGGCGCCGAAGATCTTCGCGCACACCACGGTGCCGCCCACAGCGATGGCGAGCATGGCCATCCGCTCACGTGCGGACGCCCATCGGGGCACCACGGCGGCGTCGGAAAGCGAGGCCTCCCCGCCCGCCGCGGCCCGGCGCGTCTGCGCCCACCGCCACCAGCCGTAGACGCTGACCACCAGGAACATCACCTGGCGGCCAGCCTGGCCGTAGAGGTCGAGGTCCTGCGGCGTGTGGAAAACGCCGCCGAGGAACACGGTGAACAGCAGGATGTTGCCAGCGATGCCCACCGGCCAGGCCCAGACGACGCGGCGCATGCCGAAATAGGCCGAACCCAGCCCGAATACGTTGCCTACGACCTCGCGCACCAAAATGGGCACGCCCCCGATGGTCAGCTGCGCGGTCAGAAAACCGGCGAGCGCGGACATGACGGAATCCACGGTGAATCTCCTTCTCTCCCATCCGGACTATGACCGTCGGTTCCGGGTTCCAACCGGATCTGCTGACCTCCCTCGCGGGAGCGCTCGCGGACTCGTCCGGGCCACGCATGGCCCGGCGTCACCGCCGGTGGGGAATTCCACCCGCCCTGAGAACTTGTGCCGACGACGTTAGCAGCGATGCGCGGCGGCGGTCCCCGAATGGGTGGAAAAACTAACTTTAATGCCCATTTACTATTCGCATTAGTAGGCTGTGGGGCATGGCCAAACCCCGCACACGCCGCCGCGCACCGGGCTGGGTGCCCGATCAGCACGGCGCCTGGTTCATGGTCACCGTCCCCGCGGTCACCGGCGTGATCCTCGCGCCCTCATGGACCGCGATTCCCCTGCTGCTGACCTGGTGGCTGGGCTATTTCACGTTCTTCGCGGGCAGCGTGTGGATCCGCTCCCGCTTCCGCGACCGCAACCGTCCGCCGGTCCTGGTCTACGGGTCGCTGACCGCGGCGGCGGGCTCGACGACGCTGCTGTTCGACTGGCGGCTGCTCACGTGGGTTCCGGCGTTCGCCCCGCTGGTGGCGGTGGCCGTCTACGAGGCGTGGAAACGCCGCCCGCGGTCCCTGCTGTCGGGATTGTCCACCGTCGTCGCGGCGTGCCTGATCCTGCCGGTCGCCGCATGGGCGGGCGGGGGCCTCGACGGCCGGGCATGGGCGGCGTTCGGCGTGTACCTGGCGTTCTTCGCAGGCACCGTGCCGTACGTGAAGACGCTCATCCGCGAGCGCGGGTCGAAGCCCTGGTTCATCGGGTCCGTCGCCTATCACGTGGCGATGCTTGCGGCGGCCGTCGCGGCGGTGCGGATCACCGACGGCGACCCGGTGCACCCGCTCGCGATCGTCGCGGCGGTAGTGCTGCTCGCGCGGGCTGTGCTCATGCCCGTCACCGGCGCCCGGCGCGAACGGCCGTGGCAGCCCAAGACCGTGGGGCTGCTCGATGCCGCCAACACGGTGCTCGTCGTCATCGTCGCGCTGTTCTGACGGGGCTCAGGCGAGCACTGCGGTCGCGCGCGGCCGGGGCCTGGGGTAGCTTGCCGGGCATGAGGGGGGACTCATACGGCGCGTCGGCGCCGTCTCAGCAGATCATCTTCGACCCGACCGTGCGCACGCATGCGCTGCCCACCCGGCGACCATCGCGGCAGGCGCAGGAGGGCCCGCGGGAAAGCGCGCGCGACGACGCACCCGATTTCGACGGCAGGCCCTTGACCGTCGGCGACATCGCGGGCCTCGTCGCCGAACGGCCCCGAACCGGCCGGGGCTGGCGTGCGGCGGTGCACCGGGCGTCGGGAGTCCGGCTCAACCCCGGCGAGTCGCCCGCCGAACGCGACGAGCGCGAGCTCCTCGAACGCATCCGCCGCCCCGTCATCGGCGACTACCGCGTGGCGGTGCTCAGCGTGAAGGGCGGCGTCGGCAAGACCTCCACGACCATCGGGCTCGGCGCGACGTTCGCATCGCTGCGCGGGGACCGGATCATCGCCATCGACGCCAACCCCGACTTCGGCACCCTCGCCCACCTGTTGGCCGATCCGAACCCCGCCACGGTGCGCGATCTCCTCCGCGCCCCGTCGACCGACCGCTACGCCGAAGTGCGCTCGTACACCACGCAGGCGCCCTCGCGGCTGGAGATCCTGGGCAGCGAACGGGACCCGTCGATAAGCGAAGCGTTTTCGGCCGCCGACTACGACCGCGCCCTGGACATCCTGCGCAGGCACTACAGCATCCTGCTGACCGACTGCGGAACCGGCATCGTCCACGACACCGTCGGGGCGATCCTCGCGCACGCGAATTGCCTGGTCCTGGTGGCCACGCCCGCGCTCGACGGCGCGCGGTCGGCGTGGGCGACGCTCGATTGGCTGTCCGCGCACGGCTGGGCGGACCTGGTGTCGTCGACGGTCGTGGTGGTCAACCAGCTCACCGACGTCGGCGCCGACGCGGACTCCCTTCGCGACCTGTTCGGGCAGCGCTGCCGGGCCGTGCAGGTGATCCCGCACGACCCGCACATAGCGCGCGGCGCGGACATCGACATCGACCTGCTGCGCCCCGCCACGGGCATGGCCTACCGCGAACTGGCCGCCATGATCGCCGACGACTTCGCCCAGCCCGGAGGCCGGCACCGCTGATCGCGCATGGCTCGAACGCGGACTTTACGACGCCTGGCACGACGGGCAGTAGAAAACCCGCCGCCCCTCGATCTGCGTCTCCGCCACCGGGGTGCCGCAGACATGGCATGGCTGGCCCGTGCGGCGGTAGACGTACACCTCGCCGCCGTGGTCGTCCTCGCGGGTCTCGCGGCCCATAGCCTCCGGCGTGTGCTCCGGACGGACGGTGTCGATGCGCCCGACGCGCACGCCGTCCTCCATCAGTTCGCGCAGATCGACCCACATGGCGTCGAGCGTCCCGGGCTTCAGTTCGGCGCCGGGCGTCAGCGGGTGGATGCCCAGGCGGAACAGGGTTTCGGTGCGGTAGATGCTGCCCACCCCGGCGTAGAGCTTCTGGTCGACCAGCAGCGCCCCGATGGGCCGGCGCGACCGGCGCACGCGGCCGACGATCGCCTCCGGTTCTGCGTCGGCACGCAGCGGATCCTCCCCCACCTTGCCGATCGCCGCCGCCCGCACCTCGTCGGTCACCAGGCGGCACCACTGCGGGCCCCGCAGATTCGCCGACTCCTCGCCGTTGGAGACGTGCAAGCGCACCTGGCCGCCGACGTCGTCGGGGCCCTCGAACCTCAGGTGCCCGATCAACCCCAGGTGAATGTGCACGATGGCGTCGGGCCGCGGCACGTCGAACTCGACGAACAGGTGCTTGCCCCTGGCTTCGGCGTGGGCGAGCTCATGGCCGTCGAGAAGCGACGCCTCCGCCGCGAACCTCCCCTGCGGGCTGGTCACCGACAGCGGCCGACCCGCGAACCGCGCGTTCAGATCACGCGCGAGACGATGGATGACATGACCTTCGGGCATGCCCTCCAGGCTACTTCGGGGCTACTGGCCCACCGCCCGCCGGTACGGGGTCGGGTCGACCTCGCCGGTGGTCTTCGGCTGCCACTGCGCATTGCGGTCCTTGTCCACCAGCACGGCGCGGACACCCTCCGCGAAGTTCGGGTCGTGGCGCAGGATGCGGCCGATGTTGTACTCGTTGCGCAGGCCCGTGCGCAGATCGACGCCCTCGGCCGCATTGGCGGCGTAGAGCTCGGCTCCGGCGACCAGCGACGTCGGGGCGGCCGAGCGCAGCAGGTCGTTGATCACGCGGCGCTCCTCGCCGGAGCACTTGCCGCCGTCGAGGGCGTTTTCGATTTCCCGCCACGTGTCGAAGCCGAAGACCTGGCGTGCGCACGGCGCGAAAGCCGCGAGCTTCGACTCGCCGGCCTCGGCGGGATCCTCGGCGAACTCGGCGAGCGCCGCCTCGATGCCGTCGGCGTCGACCGCGCGCAGGAAGTTCTCCAGCGAATCCTGCGGCACGAAGTGCGTCGCCCAGCCCGCCCACAGGAGGTCGGCGGCGTCGAGACGGTAGCCGGTCAGGCCCAGGAAACGCGCGATCGCCGGCTCCGGGTGGCCGGAGGCGGTGGCGACGTGCTGGGAGAACCACGAAATGCCGACGTCGGGAAGGAAACCGATGGCCATCTCCGGCATCGCGGCGGAGGCGCGCTCGGTGACCACGCGGCGCGAACCGTGCAGCGACACGCCCAAGCCGCCACCCATGGCGATGCCGTCGATGACCGCGACGTACGGCTTGGGGAACTCCGCGATCGCGGCGTTCATCTCGTACTCCTCGGTGAAGAACGCATCACCCTCGGCGGAATTGCCCGCCACCTGGGCGTCGCGCACCTGGCGCACGTCACCGCCGGCGCAGAAGGCCTTCGGGTGCTCCGACACCACGACGACCTGCTCGACGGCGTCGTCGTCGCGCCAGGCGTCGAGGGCCTCGTTGATCTGCCGGACCATGCCCAGGTCCAGCGAGTTGAGCGCCTTGGGGCGGTTGAGGGTCAGTCGGCCCGTGCGGCCGGAAACATCCTTGATCACCGAATCAGTCATGCCGACCAGTGTGGCACACGACACATGTGCCCCGCCACAGAAAGCTAACCGCGATTCGCGGAAACTACACCCGTTAGCCGGCGGGCCCAGCTACTTCCACCCGCTAGTAGGTGGACCCGGCTACTTCCACCGGTCAGCCGGTGGGCCGGGCTACTTCTTGCCGGACTTCGATTTTTCCGCCTTGGCCTTGCCCGACTTCCCGCCCTTCTTGGCGGACTTCTTCGCCTTGGGCGCGTCTTCCTCGAACTTGCTGGCCACGTCCGGCACGTACCGGAACTCGGTCCGCGGCGGACGCTCGTAGGATGCCTCCGACGCCGGGCGCTCCGGAATCTCCGGCATCTCGCGCTCGATGTGCTCGTACGGGATGGTCGACAGCAGGTGGTTGATCACGTTGATGCGCGACCGCTTCTTGTCCTCCGACTCCACCGTGTACCACGGCGCCGACGGGATGTCGGTGTGGATGAACATCTCGTCCTTCGCGCGCGAGTAATCCTCCCACCGCGTGATCGACTCCAGGTCCATCGGCGACAGCTTCCAGCGGCGCAGCGGGTCCTCGCGGCGAGACTCGAAGCGGCGGACCTGCTCCTCGTCGGACACCGAGAACCAGTACTTGCGCAGCATGATCCCGTCCTCGACCAGCAGGCGCTCGAAGATCGGCGCCTGATGCAGGAAACGGCGGTACTCCTGCGACGTGCAGAAGCCCATCACCCGCTCGACGCCCGACCGGTTGTACCAGGAGCGGTCGAAGAAGACGATCTCGCCGGCGGTGGGCAGCTTCTCCACGTAACGCTGGAAATACCACTGGCCCGACTCTCGCGACGTCGGCGCCGGCAGCGCCTCGATGCGGCAGGTGCGGGGATTGAGGTACTGCGTGATGCGCTTAATGGCGGAGCCCTTGCCCGCCGCGTCGCGGCCCTCCATGATCACCACGACGCGCGCGCCGGTCTCGACGACCCACTGCTGCATCTCGACGAGCTCGGCCTGCAGGCGCTTGAGCTCCTTCTCGTAGGCTTTCTTCTTGAGCTTCGGCGGGCGCTGCACGTCGTCGTTGGTCATGACCGGAAGCTTACCCGCCGAGCCGCGGCGCCCGGAACTTCCGCGCCTGTGAGATTGCCCGGGCGGCGGATAGTCTGAACGTCTCCGCATCGCCCAACCGAAAGATGGCCCATGATCATCGAAGACGCCGACCAGCTCGAAGGCCTCAAGGCCGCCGGCGCGGCAGTCGCCGCCACCCTGCACGCCATGAAGAAGGCCGCCGAGCCCGGCATCAGCACCGCAGAACTCGACCGGATCGGCGTGACGATGATGGAGGACCTCGGCGTCGCGCCCGCGCCGCCGACCCGCAGATTCCCCGCCGCGACGTGTATCAGCATCAACGACGTCGCCGCCCACGGAATCCCCTCCCCCGACACGATCGTGCGCTCCGGCGACATCGTGAACATCGACATTTCCGGCAGGCTCGGCGAGTTCTGGGCCGATAACGGCGAGAGCTTCGCCGTCGGCGAGGCCGACCCGGCGGTGCTCGCGCTCGTCGCCGCCTCGCACGAGGCCAACGCCGCGGGCATCGCCGCCGCGAGGGCGAAGAAGCCGGTGTGGCGCATCGGCTCCGCATGCGAGCGCGTCATCCGCCGCCACGGCTTCCACGTAGTCCGGAACCTCTGCGGCCACGGCGTCGGCGCCGACCTGTGGGAACCGCCGCAGATCCTCGGCTACGCCGACCGCACCGCCACCACACGACTCCGCGAGGGCATGGTGCTGGCCATCGAGCCGTTCGTCTCCGAGACCGCCACCTGGGCCGACGAGGACGAGGACGACGGCTGGACCCTGCGCACGCCGGGCAGCCGCTCCGCGCAGCGGGAACACACCATCGTGGTGACGAAGGACGAACCGATCATCGTCACCGAGCAGCCCGAGTAGCCGGGGCGGGGCGCGTCACGGGCGGGCGGTTCGGTTTCATGCGCGCCCGCCCCTCGACGCTCACCGATCCGGGGCGGGACGGGGCCGACCGCGTCACTTCCTCGAGTAGAACCTCAGCGTCAGCTGGGCCGTGATGCCCGCGAACACGGCGCCGACGGCGACGATGATCGGCGCGACCAACCAAAGGTCCGTCGCAGTGACGGGGGCGACGAGCTGCGCCCGGTACAGGCCCTCCATCGCCGGGTCGATGACCGCGGCCTTGCCGATGAACAGCCCCGCGACGGCCAGCAGGCCGCCGATGACGGCGGCGATGACCGCCTCGAGCACGAACGGCGCCTGGGTGAACCAGCGGGTCGCGCCGACCATGCGCATGATCTCGACTTCCGTGCGGCGCGAGTACGCGGCGATCTGCACCATGTTGGCGATGAGGAAGATCGCCGCCAGCGCCTGGATGCCCGCGATGAGGAACGTCGCGTTTCGGATCGAGTCGAGGTTGGAGGCCGCGTTGCCGATGTCGTCGCGCTGATCGGTGACGTGGACAACCTGCTTCATGTCGCGCACCGGGTCCAGCGGCGACACGTCGGTCGGATCCTTCAGCCGGACCAGCAGCACGGCGGGCAGCGACTCCGGCGTCGCATTGGCCACCAGCGCCGGGTCGGTCTTCTCGAACAGCGCCACGAAGTGCTCGTAATTCTGCTGGCGGTTGCGGTACGTCACCTGTTCGACGCCGTCCTGCGACTCGAGCTTCTCGCGCACCTCGGCGCAGGCCTCGGACGAGCAGGTTTCATCGCCCGCGGAGATCTCCTCGTCGAGTTCGATGAGCACCTCCACCCGATCCAGGTACAGGTTCTTGGTGTCGTTGGTCATGCCCGTGACCAGCATGCCGGACGCGAGCAGCGCCAGCGAGATGGCGGTGGTGATGATCATCGCCACCGTCATGGTCACGTTCCTGGTCAGTCCGGAGAGCGCTTCCCCGAGCACGAAACGGGTCTTCATCTTCTGCTACCTGATTCCTTTTCGTTCCCGGTCGCCCTAGCGGCCCAACCCGTAGACGCCGGTGGCGTCGTCGCGGACGAGCTTGCCGTTGTCCAGTTCCAGCACGCGGCGCCGCATGGCGTCGACGGTGTCGTTGTCATGCGTGGACATCACCACCGTGGTGCCCAGGCGGTTGATGCGGTCGAGCAGGAGCATGATCTCTCCCGAGGTGTCGGGGTCGAGGTTTCCGGTCGGCTCGTCGGCAAGCAGGATCAGCGGACGATTGACGAAAGCCCGCGCGATGGCCACGCGCTGCTGCTCGCCGCCGGAGAGCTCGTGCGGCATGCGGTTGGCCTTGCCCTCGAGGCCGACCATCTCCAGCGTTTCCGGGACGGCCTTCTCGATCTTGTCGCGGCCCTTGCCGATGACCTGCAGCGCGAAAGCGACGTTGTCGAACACCGACTTCTTCGGCAGCAGTCGGAAATCCTGGAAGACGTAGCCGATCCTCTGCCGGTGCTTGGGCACCTGGCGGTTGGACAGCTTTGCGACGTCGCTGCCGTTTACGGTCAGCGTGCCCGAGTCCGGCTTCTCCTCCCGCACCATCAGGCGCAGGAAGGTCGACTTTCCCGAGCCGGAGGGCCCGACGAGGAAGACGAACTCGCCCTTGCCGATCTCCGCCGACACCTTGTCCAGGGCCGGCCGGGTGGAGGTTGCGTAGGTTTTGGTAACCCGGTCGAAGGTGATCACGGGAATCACCCTAGTGGCCATGCGCACCATGTGTCACATGAGTTGCGCTGCATTCCGGTGTCATCGCCGCCCACGCGGGCGTCGTCGCCGCACCCTGGACGCAGACCCACCCCGAATGGGCATACCCACCCGCTGTAACGGTTGGGTATGCCCATTCGGGGTGGGTCGGGCGTTTCGGCCCCGGAAGTTGCGCAGGCCGGGCCCAATTCGGGGTGGGTTAGCCGCGAAGGTTGCGCATTCGGGGTGGACTAGCTGCGAAGGTTGCGGTGGCGGGACAGCTCAACCGCCGCGGAAGCCAATCACAACGTCACGGCACACGGCACTTGGGCGCCCCGCGGGCTACTCCTCGTTCTCGGAGTCCATGCGCCAGCGGATACCGGCCTCGAGGAAACCGTCGATGTCGCCGTCGAGGACGGCCGACGGGTTGTTGACCTCGTGGTTGGTCCGCAGGTCCTTGACCATCTGGTACGGGTGCAGGACGTAGGAGCGCATCTGGTTGCCCCACGACGCGTTGCCGCCGGCACCGAGCGCATCCATCTCCGCCTGCTCCTCCTGGCGCTTGCGCTCCAGCAGCTTCGCCTGCAGAACGCGCATGGCGGACGCCTTGTTCTGGATCTGCGACTTCTCGTTCTGGCAGGTCACGACGATGCCGGTGGGGATGTGCGTCAGGCGCACGGCGGAGTCGGTGGTGTTGACCGACTGGCCGCCCGGGCCGGAGGAACGGTAGACGTCGACGCGGACCTCGTTGTCGGCGATTTCGATGTGGTCGGTGGTCTCCACGACGGGCAGGACTTCGACCTCGGCGAACGACGTCTGGCGGCGCCCCTGGTTGTCGAACGGCGAGATGCGCACCAGCCGGTGCGTGCCCTGCTCGACGGAAAGCGTGCCGTACATGTACTCGCCGTGGACGACAAACGTCGACGACTTGATGCCGGCTTCCTCGGCGTAGGAGATGTCGTATACGTCGACCTTGTGGCCCTGCTTCTCCGCCCAGCGGGTGTACATGCGCATGAGCATCTCGGCGAAGTCGGCGGCGTCGATGCCGCCGGCGCCGGCGCGGATGTTGATGACGGCCTCGCGGGCGTCGTACTCGCCGGAGAGCATGGTGGTGACCTCGAGCGATTCGATGTCGGCGCGCAGGTCGGCGCGTTCGGCGTCGGCGAGCTCGGCGGCTTCGGCGGCGGCGTCGCCCTCCTCTTCGTCGGCCAGCTCGTACATGACGGGCAGGTCGTCGAGACGCTCGCGCAGCGAGGTGACCTTCTTCAGCTTCGCCTGGACCTGCGACAGCTGGGAGGTGACCTGCTGGGCGTGGTCCTGGTCGTCCCACAGCGACGGGTCGGCGGCCTGCGCCTCCAGTTCGCGGACCCGATCGGACAGCTCCGCCGGGTCGACCACCTTTTCAATGGTGGTCAACGTCGCGTCGAGGTCATTGAGGTCAGCGGTCACGTCGGGATTCACGCGACCCACTGTAGCGAACGGCCCCGGGGCGATTTCGGCCGATGCCCGGGTATCGGCTCCGCGGCGATTTCGGCCGATGCCCGGGTACGGGCGCCCGCGTGCACAATGGGGGCCATGACGGATGACGTGATGACCACCCGGACCGATTCCCTCGACGCGGCAACCGACGCCGCAACTCCCTCCGCAACTCCTGCGGCAACCCCCGCGCCGACTCCCGCCCCTCCCCACGCCCCGGCCGACGCGGACGGCGGCGAGACCTCCCGCACGAGCCCCGACCGGACCGTCGATCCGTCCATCGACGACGCTTCCCTGGCCGCCCACGTGGTCGAGCGCGCCGCGGAGCTGGCCGCGCAGATGCGGGCGGAGGGGCTGGAAACCGAGTTCAAGACCTCCATCTCCGATGTGGTCACCGCCGCCGATCGCGCGGCGGAGGAGCTCGTGGTGTCCGAACTCGCGCGCCTGCGCCCGGACGACGGGATCCTCGGCGAGGAGGGCTCCGCCAAGGAGGGCACCTCGGGCCGCACGTGGGTGATCGACCCCGTCGACGGCACCTACAACTTCACCTCGGGCTCGGATTACTGGTGCTCGGCGGTGGCCCTGGTCGAGGGCTCGCCCGATTCCCCCGACCGGGTCATCCTCGGCGCGGTGCACCGCACAGCGGGATCGGCCACGTGGGTCGGTGGCACGGATCTGCCGACCACGCGCACCGACGAGCGCGGCATCGTCGAGTTGCCGCCGCTGGCGGATACGGACGCGGGTGCGCTGAGCGTGGGCACGTACCTGCATTCGGCTCGGCTTGACGACGACGCCCTGGTGGCCCCCTGGCTCGAAGCCGCCGGGAAGTTCGCCACGTGGCGCATGCTCGGGTCCGCGTCGGTGGATCTCGCCGGGGTCGCGGAGGGGCGCATCGGAGCGTGGTTCCAGCATACGGTGGCGTCGTGGGATTGGCTGCCCGGCCATGCCCTGGTCGCGGGCGTCGGCGGCGCTTCGGCGCTGGTCGACGGGTGGCGGATCGCCGGACCCGCATCCGTCGTCGAGGAGCTGGCGGAGACGCTGAAGAAGTAGAGGCGGAGGCGACGCCGTCAGTTACGGCGGGACCTAGGCGGCGGGGCGTGGGCGTCGCCAAGCGGAAAAGCCGTACGCACGCGACGCCGCACGAACCGGCGCGCAAGCACTAGAAGTGCAGCAGGCCGATGCCGATGAGCAGCACCGCCACCAGGTACCCCGCGCCGCGGGAAAACGCCTCGCGGTTGTCGCGAGCGCGCTGGAAGAGCACGCCCAGCCACGACGTCGGATTGAGGCGGACCAGGCCGACGCCGACGGCGACGAGCGTCGGCAAGCTCAGCGCCACCGACGCGTAGAGGATCAGCCCCAGGTACCTGTCCGCGGTGGGCAGCCCGCCCGCCGACAGCACCGCCAGCCCCAGGAAAAACGGCCCCGACGTCACCGACTGGATGGCGCCGAGCACGAACCCGGTGGCCACCGTCATCGCCGACGGAGTGCGCAGCGGCGCGAGGATCTTCGCCACCAGGGCCGAAGAATCGCCACCGCGCCAGGTCATCATGGCCGACGCGATGCCCGTCAGGATCAGCAGCACTCCGAACAGCGGCGATTCGACCAGCGCCTTGATCTGCTCGCCCAACCCGTCGAAGACCAGCAGCACCGCCAACGCCAGCACCGCGACCCCCAGCCAATCGCCGAAGATGAGCAGCGGCGTGATGCGGCGGTAGCGGCCGGCCGGGAGCATGAGCCCCAGCGCGACGACGACGGCGATCAGCAGAACGTTGATCGAATCGATGAACGCGTAAGTCAGGGCGTGGAGCATGCGGGGGCCTTCCGGTCGGGCCGGTCTAGACTACCCTTCATGAGCGCTTACGCCGATGACCTCGCCCTCGCCCACCGGCTCGCCGACCTCGCCGACGCGGTGACGCTGCCGCGCTTCGGTGCCGCGGACCTCGACGTCGAGTCGAAGCCGGACCTCACGCCCGTGTCCGACGCGGACCTCGCCTGCGAGCGGGAGCTGCGGGAGTTGCTGTCCGACGAGCGCCCCGACGATGACGTCGTCGGCGAGGAGTTCGGCGGCGACGCGACGTTCGAGGGCCGCCAGTGGGTCATCGACCCGATCGACGGGACGAAGAACTTCGTGCGCGGCGTGCCGGTGTGGGCGATGCTGATCGCGCTGCTGGTCGACGGTGAGCCGGTGGTCGGCGTGGTGTCGGCGCCGGCGCTGGGGCGCCGCTGGTGGGCGGCGAAGGACGGCGGGGCGTGGCGGTCGGTTGCGCTGGGTTCGCCGGCGACGTCGGAGGCCCCGGCGGAGACGCCGGGTGCGTCGGCGCCGAAGCGCATCACGGTGTCGCGGGTCGGCGACGTCACCGACTGCTCGGTCGCCATTTCGTCGCTGACCGGATGGCGGGATCGTGGGCTGCGGGATCAGCTGATTTCGCTCACCGACGACGCCTGGCGCCTTCGCGGTTACGGCGACTTCTTCTCCTACTGCCTGGTCGCGGAGGGGGCGGTGGACGTCGCCGCGGAGCCGGAGGTGTCCCTGTGGGATCTGGCGCCGCTGGCGCTGCTGGTTTCCGAGGCTGGCGGCCGGTTCACGTCGCTGGCCGGCGAGGATGGGCCGCATGGCGGCGATGCCGTGGCCACGAATGGACTGCTTCACGACGCCGTCCTGGACTACCTGAAGTAGGTTCGGCGCGGGGACGTCGTGAAGCGGGGAACCACCGCGGCTGCGCCGACGGCAAGGCGGTCGCGCCCACCGCACGAACATGGTGGGGCACGGCGGTCGCGCCCACCGCACGAACATGCCGAGCGCGTCTGCACGCCCCTCCCCCGCACACCCGCCGCGCACCCACGGCTAACGGCCTTACCTGAGGTGACGCTAACCTGATCCGCAATAGTTCACGGAGAAGGGAACGCGAGGCAAGGGCAAAGACAAGGCCAAGGGCCCGGCCAAGAGCAAGAAGAAGTCGGGCAGGGCGAAGTCGAAGAAGGCCGCCGCCGAGACCTCGCTGCGCCTGCCGGAGTGCTCGAAGGCCGAGGCCAAGGCCGCGAAGAAGCTCGCCGGCAAGGACCCGTTCCGTCTGGCCGCGATGTCTCCGAAGAAGAAGTGCTGCAAGTCCGGCACGCGCTACCTGCGGTGCCCCGTCGTGCTGCACAAGCTCAACCGCGAAATCCGAAACGGCGAAGTCGACCGCGACGCGCTGCTGCTCGTCGCCGCAAAAGCCCGGGTGCGCTGACCGCGCGCCCGGCCGCGCGCCCGCCTACGCCAGCTGGAATCCGCCGCCGGGCCCGCCGTGGAGGTTCATGTCGTCGATCTGCGCCCGCACGGACGTCACGATCGTCGGCGCGAACGCCGGCCCCTGCAGCGGCGTAACGCACGCGGGGGCGGAATCGGCGCCCTTGATCATCCCGACCAGGCGCTCGCCGACGAACACCGGCGCGCCCGAATCACCCGGCGCCGCGCAGATCTGCGTGGACACGTGCGGGTCGGAGGCCGAGCCCGGCGCCCCCTGCACCCACGTCGGGCCACAGGTGCGGCCGGTGGCGACGCCCTGCTTGCAGGCGGTCTCCCCCGTCTTCGGCAGATCACCGACGGAGGTGACGCGGGTGTCGCCGTAGGTGGACGTCGGCACGGCGTTGCCGCCCAACACCAGAACCGCGTAGTCGTAGGTCGCATCGACGCGCTGGACGGTGCCGATCACGCCCGCCTCGACGGCATCCATCGAGCGTACGGGCGCACCGGCGGCTCCGCAGTGCCCGGCGGTCAGGCCGATGAGGCGTCCGCCCGCGTCGCGCCCGGCGGCGGCCAGCGTGCAGACGTTGCGCGCGTCGCCGTCGCCCACCAGGATCGGCGTGCCCGGCCCGACCAGCGCGCGCCCCTCGCCCGCGAGGCGCTCGGCTTCGGCGGGCGCGGTGGGCGAGGGGAACCACACGCCGTCGACGCGATTGTGCACGGGCCCGGGCGTCGCGCCGAGGATCTTGGACACGGGGTCTTCGGCCACCGGATGCGGCTCCATGGCCAGCTCGCGCGCGGCTCCATCGCGTGCGGGGCCGGTGCCGTTTGCGCCGTCCGCGGCATCGGCGGCATCCGGCTTGACGACGGCCGTCGCCGCCGATTCAGCGGCCTCCGCCAGATCGACGACGGGGCCATTCGGGGCCGGCGCGACGGCCGGTGCAGCCGCCGGGGCCGGATCCGAGACGTCGGGAAGCGAGGGAACGGCCATCGCCGCGGCACCGCCGAGGCCCGTCGCGGCGAGCACGGCGCAGGTTACGGCGGCCAGGCGGCCACCCCATCGTCGTGCCGCCGCAGTGTGAATGCCGATCATGTTTGAGCCGTGCCCCGTTCGCGTGAGAAGTGTCCCCGAAATACGTTCTGGCCAGTCATTTCGGGATGCCGGGGCAACCATACCGCGCCACCCGGATTCGCAAAGAATGTTGCGGAAGTTGCGGGTGTGACTGTGTCGATCGGAGGTGGCGGCGCGGTTCACGCCGGGCGCCGCACGGGTCTTCGCCGAACGACGCCCCGGAGGCGCGATCGGATCACCGCATGAACGCGATCGAATGGGCTCATCATCTCGCAAATCCGGATTTCGCGGTGGTATTTTCGGAAATGGCCCCGGAAATCACAGCCGCATCCGTCGGCGATCACCCGTCGTGACTTCCTTCGTGGCGCAACGGCTCTCGCGGCCGGCGCCGCAGCCGCGCCCGCAATCGGGCGCGCACATGCCGCCCCCGCGCACTCACCGGAGACGCCC
>JAPFBL010001247.1:7500-20257 GCA_026182355.1 Hermatobates lingyangjiaoensis | reverse complement strand
AAAAAAACGGTCCACAGGACTATAAAAATTAAAAATTACACAAAACAATACACAGAATTAAAAAATAAAATAAACACTTAATAAAAATGTACCAATTTTTATATTTGTTCTTTTTCAGATTAATTTTTCAAACAAGATTTCATAAACTGGTTTTCTATTTTCAGGAATATGAATAACAATTTATTTATTGCAAACAAGAGCAAATACACAATTTATTGTAAAAATCCATTACGAAATAAAGGTTCCACATTGGTTATATCATTTTTATATACTATTATATAAAATATTAGTGTTTTTTGGGAACAGAGCTTACCATATTATGATGGCTACATATTATGGAATCGTGAAGGTTTAAAGAAGAAGAACTTTAACAACTATGCAACTTCCTTTTCTAGAATTTAAAATTTACACACGTAAAAAGGACTCAATAACTAGACAGTGTAATTAATTTTTGAAATTTTGAAAAACTGATTAAAGGGAAACATGATCAAAACAAACCTGTTATGTTTAGGTTTTAAGTGAATGTAATGTATATTTTATAATTGATTTTAATAATAGTTATTAGTTTTTTTTTTAAAGTTATTTAGCATATTGTTAAACGAGTTCTTCTTGAAAATGATAAGTGAAGACTGAAACGTCAGAAACTTTCTGAATCTTAAATCATTTAGTGAATTGATTTATAGTTTATTAGAGAAGTCACAAGCTTTTATAAGAAAACTAGAAAAAGTATTTAGAGAAACGTACAAGATTAAAAATAAGCAAGGCATTAACGAAATGTGTTATATAAAAAATAATGCATTTTTTTTGGTATTTGTAGGTACGTTTTAATTCCTAATTACTAGATGAGCTGTATCGAATTGATAATTGAGGATAATTGTTGTAATTAAATTACAGCTACAAATCAAAGTCATCATTATTAATTAGCTACGTCATCGCCATCTTGATTGCTACTTACTGGATCAGCTGACTCATATCGGTAATTGGGTATGTCTAATTGCTGTAATTAATTTATAGTTAAAAATCATAATTGGACAGCATTACAATTCATTCTGAAATAAATGCGTCATTATGATAACACATATATTCTCAATAGCATTTAATAGAGCATGACTAGTTTCTTATAAGAGTTGGCCAGTCATTCTTATGTGTCGGAGTTCATTTAATTGTGGATTATAGTTAGTGGTAAAAGTTTTCAACCTGTCCCCTTATCAATAAAGATCTTCAGAGGGGGCATTAAATAGCTGACGTGACTCGTATCGGACCAATGTTACAATTGGCCCCTTTTCAAAGTCTTTCTTTTCAATAATGACTACTGAGGGTGGCCCTTGGGTCACTCGTCACGCCAGCTTTATACCTATCAACTCTCACACATCCATACCTAAACAACAACAACAACTTTATACAATTAAATAACAATCAAACATCTCAATTCATCAATTTCCTTCTAAATCCAACCAATTTTGATTATTGTCCATCTTCAAGAGTAAAACTAACAGTTTTTTTTTAATACAATAGAAACCAGACCAGTTTTAGGTCTTATACATCTTCTACACAAGATTCAATGACCTATTGAATCAGAGTGGTCAATGCCTTTGGATTATTCTGGCCTTTGAACAAAATTCAGTTTATTTTCCAAATACGAATATATGTACATTAGAAAAAAAAAATTTACCAAAACTAATGAAACATTTTTCAGATCGTTTCCATAAAAATCAATGATAAAATATCCAGAAATAGGATTAAGATCTTTCAACCAAAAGAATTAGTCGTCTTCAGAGCCACAATAACACTGACTTAGCGTAAGTGTCACTCTGAAGAAGACAAAAACACTTCAAGTAAAATATCTTAGTCGAATTTTTCTATTTCTTAAGGTGATTTAGAGGTGAATATACACAAATATGAGTTCAAACTGTTCGTATTCTGTTCAGTTTGGATTGATTTCCGATTTTATAGTATATATATATATAGTTCAATATAAACAAAGAAACATAGAGAAATCAGAAGAACACACTTACAGTCTCTAATTTTCGGTTTGAACCGTCTTCAGGAGTAGATAAGAGAGGGAAACCAAGCGCACTGGATCAGTAGAACGGTATGGAGAGGTCTCCAACCGTCTCTGATCCAGTGCGCTTGGTTTCCCTCTCTTATCTCTCTGAAGACGGTTCAAACCGAAAATTAGAGACTGTAAATGTGTTCTTCTGATTTCTATGTTTCTTTGTTTAATTGAACTATATTTGTCCGTTTTGGATCGTATTTCCAACGAAAAAAAGTGTATATATATATATATATATGTTTTACGATGAATCACAAACACATAACTAAGGAACAAACACACTTACTATCTCTAATTTTCGGTTGGACCGTCATCAGGAGAGTTGAGATAGGGGCACCAAGCGCACTTGTGAAGCGACGGTTTGAGACAAACAGTGTTGTCACACGCGTGCTCGGTTCAAGTGAAGTAAGAAAAATTAACTAAGAAAATGAAAGTGAAAATGAAGAAAATTAGAAAATATATATAATAAAAACTTAAAAGATAATAATGAAGAAAATAAGAGGAAAATAGCTGAAACAAAATAAAATCCAGGAATATAGATAATAAATACTTAAATAATAATAATAATGACGAGGATGATTGGAATAAAGTTGTATGAATAATAATTTAAAATAAAAATAAAAAGATAATAAGAAAAAATAATAGTCAAAGGTAAACTAATCTCTAACCATTCACAACAGCCCTATCTTTTTAAAAAAAAAAGTGTTTTTTTTGTTTACTATTTCGTGTTATTTACGAAGCACAATGTACCTGTATAAAAACTATTTTGGAACACAATGTAACAGGATAAATATGTTTATATTACAGAGAAAAGTAATAACTGCTTGCATAATAAATATTTTAAACAAACTATCATAGATTTCGTTACATAAGTACCATACATACCTAGAAACACACATACCATACACACACACACACACATTATATTATATATATATATATATATTTTCGTTGGAAATACGATGTGAAACGGACAAATATAGTTCAATATACAAAAAGAAATATAAAAAAATTAAAAGCACATACTTACAGTGCCTAATTTTTGGTTTAAACCATTTTCAGGAGAGATAAGAGAGGGAAACCAAGCGCACTGGTTCAGAGACAGTTGGAGACCTATCCGAGTCTTCAACTATCTTTGAACCAATGGGCTTGGTTTCCCTCTCTTATCTCTCCTGAAAATGGTTTAAACCAAAAATTAGGCACTGTAAGTATGTGCTTTTAATTTTTTTATATTTCTTTTTGTATATTGAACTATATTTGTCCGAACTATATATTTGAACGCATTTTCCACAGTCTATTCCACGGTCGATACTTTTATCAATATTTATATATATATCATGAATTGAAGAATCAAGCATTAGTTAAAATTAACTGATATGATGTTTATTTCAGTTTTGATAAATAATATCTTTTGTTTTTTTTTTTTAAATCATTTACTTGATTGCAACAAGGAAATAAATTGGACTTAGGGTTAGAGATTTGATTATATATGTAACAGACTGCCTGGGGCTACTGTTGACCTGGAATATAGTGAAAAGCCAAGCATGTTGAAATACGAACTTGATTGAAACACAAAGCTTGGCAAAAACTGCTGCGTAAGGCAGGCAAAAAAAAAAAAGAAACACCTCACTTTACCTCCGACTACTACCTCAACCCTGGCAAAAACCCAGCAAAAACCCAAGCAAAAACCTACGGTATACCTCCTTTAGAGGTCACTCCTAATGTTATATTCACCATCACAATATAATTAAAACAACTTAAAAACTAGTGTAAGAAATGCGCTATTAGTCACTTATTTTGGTTTATCAAGACTCTTGATATATATTTCTATAAAACTAAAAAAAAATTATGTCTTACATGAATATATAGTCATACTTCGATCCTTGATCATAATCCGTTCCAAAAGATCATGGGAAAAACAGAATTGTATGAGTTGAAACGAGTTTTTCTATTATAAATAACATACATTAATGTAATCCGTTCCAAAACCTTAAAAGCGACATTGTAAAAGATGAAACAAATTCAGTTTGGATTGATTTCCGATTTCATAGTATATATATATATATATATGATCAAACCACAATAAGAAATGGGAAAACAAGACTAAGATCTTTCAACCGTAACAAGCGGCCTTCGTCAGAGTCAAATATACTTCCAACTGTATTTTATTTTATCGTTTTATTAAAGCTTTTATTATATTATTTATATTTTATTATCTTTTATCTTTTATCTTTATCTTTTATCTTTATCTTTTATCTTTATCTTTTATCTTTATCTTTTATCTTTATCTTTTATCTTTATCTTTTATCTTTATCTTTTATCTTTATCTATTATCTTTATCTTTTATTTTTATCTTTATCCTTTATCTTTATCTTTATCTTTAAGATATTTTATCTTTTAAGATAAAATCTTTTATCTTTAAGATTTCCTTAAAAAAATACAACAAAATATATATTGCTAAGCTGCTTATGTTTAGTATAGTTTCTGATGATGACACCATTAAAAAAAATTTAAAGTTTGATGACTAGGCTTTATCTGAGTGATAAAGTTACACAAACATCTGAAGTTTGCTCCATTTTGACGAATAAGTGTTGTATTTTGACGTTTCATCTTGGATGTGTTTGATTATCCAAATTTGTATGACGACAGTAGTAACATAATTTGAAATTTTTTGCTCAGATGTTGTAAGACTGTCTATATTTTGATGTATCTTGAATAAGATTGGATGTGATTCGAAAAAAGTTTGATTAATGTCACAAAAACTGTATGTGCTCTGTAGCAGATACATAGATGTTCGTGAATACTAGTACATATATACAAGTTCATGGAATACATAGTTCTCACAAATATTGTATGCACAAAGTTAGTAGATATTTAAATTCATGCATTTTTTCATTACCACAGAGGTTAGTATCATTAATATTAAAATTATAGTAATCCGTCTTACCTCGTACCCTGCTGCTGAAGTTCTTAGACCGGTTTCGGTCGTCACCCATCTTCAACAAGAACTGATCAACTAGAACTACGGAGTCCTACCTTTTTGTTTATATAACCTACCTACTTCCCAATGCTGCCTAGATTTTAATATTTAATTATTTTAACTTTACTTTTATTTTTATTTTATTTTACTTTTATTTTTTATTATTATTTAGTTTAATTCTTTTCTTATTATTTTCGTCATTGTCAAGTCTGTCAAGTCGTCGCTTCAATTTCTTTAACGGTTTAAATGGTGTATCAAAGTTTAATAACGGTTTAAATGAACAAATAAATCACCAAAGCGATACACTATTTAAACCGTTAAAGAAATTGAAGCGACGACTTGACAGACTTGACAATGACGAAAATAATAAGAAAAGAATTAAACTAAATAATAATAAAAAATAAAAGTAAAATAAAATAAAAATAAAAGTAAAGTTAAAATAATTAAATATTAAAATCTAGGCAGCATTGGGAAGTAGGTAGGTTATATAAACAGAAAGGTAGGACTCCGTAGTTCTAGTTGATCAGTTCTTGTTGAAGATGGGTGACGCCCGAAACCGGTCTAAGAACTTCAGCAGCAGGGTACGAGGTAAGACGGATTACTATAATTTTAATATTAAAGATATTTAGATGTTCATGGAATTGATAGTCGTCACAAACATGGTATGCGCTCATTATTAGATACATAGAAGTTCATGGAATACATAGTCTTCGCAAATATTGTATGCACTCAGTAGTAGATATTCAGATATTCATGGAATTCATAGTGGTCACAAACATCGTATGCGCTCATATTAGATACATAGAAGTTCATGGAATACATAGTCCATTTCCAAATATTACTGATATGCTACTACCAGTTAGCTAGATAGTTTACGATGATTCATGGTAATCATGTTCTCAAAATAATGTATTAGTCAGTAGATGATACTTAGAAGTTTATGGAATATCTAGCCCATTTGCCAGATGAGTAATATACTAGTATGTTCTACGTACCAGGTCAGCCACGTCTAACGTGCTTACCGTTGAACTGGTAGGTCCGGAGTTCAATACCGACTATGTCTGTCGACTTATTCACGTTAGAGGTGAATATATCCAAGCATATCATCCCTCGGAGAAGATCTTAAGCTTGCACGATATCAGGTACTCGTTAAAGATTGCTTCTCCAAATATCCTTGACTTAGGCAAAATTTAGGACTATCAGTGTAGAATCAAACATCATTGTCTAGTATCACTAGAGCCAATGTCTCGGCCTATACGAGTATGTGTTCTCTTGTCACAACAAGTTGCAGATTTTGACAGCTATCAATGACTTCGAAAAGTATTTTATAATTTTTGATTAACATTAAATTATAAAAAAAAAAACATTTTATGTAGTCCATACCAAAATAAAGCCTACTTCCCCCCCCTCTCTCACTTCTTATTTATTCTATAACTTCAACAATAAATTTTAGTCTTTTTTTTTCGTTTCATATTGTGGTTTGATCATATACGTATATGTTATATTGATCGTACATAGGAAAGACCATAGAAAGTCACTACAAAACTCGCTTCGATATTTCGGGAAGACGTGTGAAGTACTCGCGTTGAGAAGCTAACTGCTGCTGCTTATATATATATATATTGGTATTCTTTGGGAGCAGACATTCTTTTAAACATATATCATTAAATAACTTGCCAACTTTAAGTCTAGTATGTTTCTTACATACCTCCTGGAGTTTTCTTATATTATTCCTCCATCTGCTTAAGTAATGTTGTGTAACATTCATGTAGGATATTTAGAAACAAACCTGTTAACACAAGTTTATGTTTAGGTTTATAAGGTAGATTTTAAATTGGAAAAGTGTATTTTATTAGTTATATTTGAATGAAGCGAAGTAACAGTTGATGTAAATAAGAATTTTATTATGAATTGTAAAAATATTGTAAAAAGATTTCCTTGATAATGCTCAATGTAGACCGAAACGTCGGCCCTGTGTAAATATGGAAAATAGAAATATAACCAAATCATTCGATGAGTTGATTTGTATGGTACTGGAAAGATAGACTAATACTATAAGAAAACTCGAGAAGGTATGTAAGAAACATACTAGGCTTAAATTTGGCAAGTTATTTAATAATATATATATATAATATATATATATCAGATCCAATAATATATCGACCGTTTGATATAATAAGTGTGTTCTCTAATCGGGGTTTGGTCAATTTTCCAGGATTTCCAGGATCCTGTAAAATTGACCGAACCCCGATTAGAGAACACACCTTATATATATATATATATATATATATATATATATATATTATATATGAATAATAATCAAAATAACACTTGATATAATAGATGGATTAATTTACCACAATGAAAAAGAATTTTTTGAAACAATGCTCTAAGGCCTTTCGTTAACACATCGTCAGAGAGCAAGTGAATTAAAAAAAAACAATGTTTTTTTAAAAACAAATTGTTTTTTTTTAATTCACTTGCTCTCTGACGATGTGTTAACGCAAGGCCTTAGAGCATTGTTTCAAAAAAATTGTTTTTCATTGTGGTAAATTAATCCATATATATATATGTATATTAAATGTTTATCAGGACATGGTCACTTGAGTTGATTGTTACATAAAAAAATTAGTGTACAAAACATCTGCCAACATATCAAACAAACTATTTGTTTTCAAATTTAGCATAAAAGACAGTATTTTAATTTCAATTTATAATTAATTCTAATAAATTAATTATTAAACCTTTGATAATAAAAATAAAATAAATTTTAATCTTCTATCTTAAAAACAAAGTTGTTTCTCTTTCATTTGAAGTTCTAGTTTGATTAATGAATAATTTAATTTATTATACAAATTTATAAATGTATAAATAATGCAGTGTTTTTGATTAACATCAAAGATGAATCTTTGATGAGAGGTAAGACATTTTGTTTAAGAAAATATTCAAACTTTATTTCTTGATGAAAAAGCTATAATTTAAAAATGATTTGCTAAGTTCATAAAATATTGTATATTTATATAAACAAATTATATATATATATATATATATATATATATATATATATTAATTTCCATTAATTGGAAAAATTAATCCGAAAAGGAGTTAGACTAGAAATAGACATAGGTTTCAAGAGAACTTGTATAAACGAAGGCCTGCTCCTCAAATATACGAATATATATATATCACTTAAAATTCGAAAAAAACAATCCAAACTGGACGCAAATCAGCTCAAAAAAGAAGAAAAGCAACACACAGAGAAAGAGATACACTTACGAACTCAAATTTTTGGATGATCCGTCTTCAGGCGAAAATAGAATGGGCGACCAAGCACTCCGGATACACAACGACAGGAACGTATCATCCAAAAATTTGAGTTCGTAAGTGTATCTCTTTTTCTGTGTGTTGCTTTTCTTCGTTTTTGAGCTGATATATATATATATATATATATAAAGTTAACATTAGAAAAGAACAAATATAGACTAACACTTACCATTATCGATCAATTTGGCTATCACGCCGTCCTCAGGAAAGATAGGAAAAGGAAAAAGAACACAGGAGCGGAGACGTGGAAGTGTCCACCGACCGACACAAAGTGACACACTTTATAATCAGTATATATAAGTGATAATATATATATATATATATAATCATTTAGTAATATATATATAATTTGTATAATGACTTTGTAACGATTGGGTACAGGTCTTCACTTCTGTGTTCCTTCTTCTTCTCCTTTTTCTCCTCTCCTAAGGAAAGAGGACGACAAGAAAGCCGAAATGATCGAAAACCGTGATCGTTTGTTAGTTTCTTTTTTCTTTGGTTTTTTAATTATAATTAGATATATTCATATATAAGTTAAAAAGCTTTCACATAAATACGTGAAATAACAATCAATGATCAAACCACAATAAAAAATGGAAAAACAAGACTCTTTACGATCCAAAAGTTTTTGACTCTGACGAAGACCGCTTGTTACGGTTGAAAGATCTTAGTCTTGTTTTCCAATTTCTTATTGTGGTGTGATCATTCATATATACGTATAAATATGTTTTAATGCCTGAGTTTAAACATCCACAGCCAATAAGAAGTGTCCAAAATGATACGCAACAGGGATTGGCTCGTCTTTTTCAATATATATATATGTACATTATTGAAAATTACACCAAATTTAGCTGATACCTGTTTCTTAACAAGTTTCTCAATTGTTCTAAATAACACTCTCGTTATTTCGTCTACACAATAAGTACATCTCCTATGGTCGACATGTTTCGAATGATCAACATTCATCATCAGGACGTGAATAAGATCTAATGTGAAAACCTGGTTTATTATATACACAGAGAAGGTAGAAGGGGGGGTTTTTTCCATAAGGTTTAAGTATAGTTGGGCTTATATAGTAACGGTTACTTGCCGTTGCGTCTACAGCGTGCTTGGTCTCCCATTCTCTTTTCTCCTGAAGACGGATTACCCGAAAATTTGAGTCTGTAAGAGTGTTTCCCTACTTTGTGTGTTGCTCTTTGTTAGTCTCGAACTCGTATATATATATATATATATAATATATATATATATATATGCGTTTAAAAAATGAATGTCCGATTTCACATTATTTAATTTGTTAGAAAATGTTTCTAATTTTCTAAAACTCTTTTTTACCTCTGGGATATATATATATATATATATATAATTCAAACAAGCGATGTATTCAAATGTATTGAATACATTTAATCTTCATTTCCAACCCACAAATATTGTTACAAAAAAATTCTATATAAGTTCCACTTAACTAGACAGAGAGTGAAATTAATGATAGGTTTATTGAATAATTTCCAGCAGAAATTAAGCAATGTCTGTCATACAACTGGGTTTGTGTAGGAACAGAACCCACACATTGCCCTCAAGAATTTCTTGACTCACTAGAGTTGTCTGGATTGCTCCAATATACTCTAGAACACAAAAAGGAAGCTCCTGTCATGTGTATGTGTGAGAAATACTGATTCACCGCACTTATATAATGGAACAAGACTAATAACTGAGGAGCTTTATGACAACGTCATTGTTTACAAAATTATAGCTTCACGCTGCCAAGTGGACATTGTTTTAATTACAAGATTGAAAATAGTTTTATCTGAAGAAAACAACAACACTTTTTCAAGGATTCAATTTCCAATTCAGTTAGCATTTGCCACGACTATTCATAAGTCTCAGGGAGAGACTCTACATGAAGCTCATTTATGTAAAACAGTACTTCAACATGGCCAATTACATGTTCCTCTCAGAAGGGCCAAACAAAAATAAAGCATTCAAGTTTTCTTTTTTTTTTTTGGAAAATTCAAATTGTACAAAAAATGTTAATAAAAAGAACTGTCTTAAAAATATGTACATTATACTGATTATTAAAAATTAATTAATTTAGAGTTTATTTGCATTTATGTAAACATGATTGCATGGAAAAGGAAGGTGTTGGATGACTCAGCGGGACACGGGAAGTCTAGTTGTGAATAAAAACTGTTTTGATGGCCTACTTGTTGAAATGTAAACATGACTGTCCACCCCCCACCCCCCCTCCACACACACACGCACACACACACACACACTATCAACCTCTCTCGTCACTTCATTTATCTCTTTCTCTTTCTACCTTCTCATCATAACTAATTACGTCTCAATAACTTTCACTTGACCTTTAAACTATTTCAACTTATAATTTGATTATTTTATAAAGCTTTATCCATCTCTATATATAAAGTTCATGAGTTTGTTTCTTTGTTTGTTCACCTATTTTCCATGAAGATGGAAACCGGAAATTAAATATATATTATTTATTACTTGAATAACTACCTGAATTAAATAAAAAAAAAATACCACTATATTCACAAAATTGGAGCCAGGGTAGCAAGTATCTTGTGTAAATGTAAGAAAAATAAAATTTTACATTTAGAAATACGTCAAAAACTACACCCTTCATAAAGACCTAAAAATACCATTCATCCAAAACCTTGCCTCTGATCGTTATAAGTCATTTCACAACAACCTTTCCTTTCACCCAAATCCATTTGTACGAATCCTTGCTTCCTCCTCACCTTCCCAGAATCCCCCAAGACGACTCAAGAGAAAATGGCCCAGGGATCTACTATTACAATAATATACTTTAAACAAAAAAAAAACATAGTGAAAAGTTGAACCAGTGGTTCCATTTTTGCTCATGTGCATCGATGTCATTGTGTAATCTATTACTACATATGCCTGTTACGCATAATATGCGTAGTTGTATATTTGTAAATAAAGATGATAAAAAAAAAACATTTAGAAAATCTAGGCCAATCAAACTTATAATTTCTATACATTCCATGTTATGATGGATTTGTCTAACAAAATACTCTAATCAATCTATAAGTGCACCCTTGAACAAACCTTAATATCGAATGTATATTTTCTTGTGTTTGCAAAGATAACAGTATTATCTTTGGGTAATATTATAGAATAAGGAATGAACTCTGTTGTTCTATATTAGTTTTACTAATACATACTAATCTTATATTACAGATATTAATTTTAAGCTGATTTCTCGGTGATATTTTTTGTTGAATGTTTCTGACATTTTTCAAACAAAATAGGAATATTTTTGAAGTCTCCAAACAAAAACTTTGCCTTAATTCTTCAATATAGAAGGTGGTCAGATAACCAGTATTACATGTATCAGATCCACTGGCCATGTAATGTTTCAGACAGTCATGAATGAGATCCATTGGCGATGACAACAGAAGCTATGTTCTCCTCTAAAAGTTTGTTTCGTAACACATTTTTTTTTCTTTGTCTTTACGAAAGTGTTATTACTGCTGTGGTAATACCAAGGATACTATATGTTTCAGTTGTGTGCTATGCCAAAATAACCGTTTATATTACAACTGTTTCAACCACTATCTGTACTACCACCAGAAATCGAACGACCAACGAATATATCCGCGCACTATAGTGCACGTCGTAACTTGTAGTTCCAGACCAGAGGCCTTCTACTGCTTGATTACTGTGCTATTATAACTTGGACTGTCAGTAATTCATGTTGGACATTAAGTTCGTTTGTATATTAATGATGTCATATTCGTGGTCATGTAGTCTTGTTGGTTGTAGTTTTCCATAGTGTAAACTGTTTTTAGTCATAAATTGAGAAAATAGTCCATGGGTGAAGTAATTGTTCAGTGAGATTGAGAAAGGTTGATGGCAGGATTGAGAGCTTGTACAAGGAGGTTTGGATGATCAGGTAGTTTACTGTCTCCATAGGTAGTAAGTCGGATGATGTAACGATCTATGCATTCCATATCCAAATCATGGTGAATATCCATATTTCGGGCGTACCAATGTGCCCTGGTTATAAGACGGACACACTTATTCTGAATGATCTGGACACAGGCCTTGTTTGTTCGTGCAGCTCTAAACCAGACGGAGCTCTAAATCAGCATCCATAAATCATTGCTGAACGAACAACCTCCTTATAGACCAGGTCCTTAAATGAATCGGCCATCAGGAATAAAAAATTAATAAAGTCATGCATTTCGTCATTACCACAGAGGTTAGTATTATTAATATTAAAATTATAGTAATCCGTCTTACCTCGTATCCTGCTGCTGAAGCTCTCGGACCGGTTTCGGGCGTCACCCATCTTCAACAAGAACTAATCAACAAGAACTACGGAGTCCTACCTTTCTGATTATATAACCTGTTAT
>JAPFBL010001247.1:0-2500 GCA_026182355.1 Hermatobates lingyangjiaoensis | reverse complement strand
TTTTGGGCTTTGTTTGTAAATGCTAATTTTATTTGTTATTTAACCATCCAAGTGAACCCCACTTTGAAAACAACTAGATGCTATCAGAAAATTAGATACCTCCAAGTGATGGACCATTGCTTCTATAAGATAAACATGGCTGTTAGCAAAAAAATCGGAGTACTTTTTGGGCGTCTATATGGCAAAACGCCAAATAGCCCTTAGTCATTGGTAAGCATTATAGTATTTGCTAAATTTGGAAAAGCAAAGTCATCGTATGTAATCAGTTTGTTAACAATAATGAGATCAAAAGTGAAATAAAATCAATTAATTAATTTAATGTATATACAATAATTTCATTTCTTTAAAATACAATAATTTCATTATGTTAAAAATTAAGACGGAAAAAGCAATAATGGTTTATACATACTACATATATATATAAATTTAAAACATAACGTATATATATATAATATATGTACATTATATATTTATATATAATATATATATTATATAATATAATATATATCTTTCGGCAAGGGTTACTTGCCGTTGCGTCTGCAACGTGCTTGGTATCCCTCTTTTCTCCTGGGGACGGATTGCAAGAGGATTTGAGTCCGTGGGTGTGTTTCCTTGCTCTGTTATGTCTGTGTCTTTCTGTGTGTTTCCTTCGTTTTGAATTTATTTTATTTAAAAAAGTCCGCTGGACCGTTTCTTTTAATTGTGATATATATATAAACAATATATATAATATATATTATATATAATATATATATGATATATAATATATATATTATATATTTTATATTATATATAATATATAATCATTATGGCTTGTAATTTTATCTATTACATAACATATTTTAATATAGAGAATATTCTAAAACAAACTCACTCAATTGATTTTGATTATAATTATAGTAAAAATGTTAGTTAAGAATACATTTTTTGATTGTATCGAGCATCTTTGATTGTAATTTTGAATATATATAATAACATTTTCTAAACAGAACTGTTTGTTTTATAAAGCATTTTTCTAAACGAAACTAAACGAAAGTTTTTAAAGGATTATAATTGTAGTAATGACTTTAGTTAAAATATAATATTTGTCTTTATTATATCAAACATCTTTGATTTTGGTTCTGATTATATATAATAACATTTTCTAAACTAAACCTAATGAAAGAGATTCTACAATTATAATATACTTTACTATAATTATTATAAATATTTGAGTCAAAATATAATCATTTGATTGACAGCATCAATTACAATTGATTTTGATCGCGATGACAGCTAATGATTTAAAGTTTATACCATTCCGCACTTTTGAATGCAATAAGAATAAGCTATTAAAATTGTTATCAAATCTTGCATGATTCTTTCACCACCTGCTGTCAAAAAATAAATAAACGGTGTTGTTTGCATGCTCAGCAGTTTTAAAAGTATTCCATCATACTTATTACCATATAAAAAAAAAAGATTAATTGTTTTGTTATCGTCTATTTCATTTATTTAAATATCTATTTTTTTTTCTTTTAGGAATGATTTTATTTATTTATCTCTAGTAATTTATTAAAACTGTAGCTTTTAATCGTATTGTTCAAAGAACAAATATTTCATAGTGTAAACAGTTCTGCCAGTCAGAAGGTTTGTCCTGTTTGGTCTACGTAAGGCAAATCAGCTTCTTCGGAGGCTCGTAGTGTGAGATCTTTGCAGTCAGGGGGTATTTGTCGTAGAATCTGTAACCTGTAGCACCCATTAAATGGAAGTCCGTGGCTATTGGCATGTATGGCAATGGGAAGATGGGAGCGGCTATTGACTGAAGCTCTGTGATTGTTCATACCGAGACTAAGCTTGGTGGATGCTTGGCCTACGTAGAACGAATCTACGTAGAACTAAATATATTATATATATATATATAGTGTATATTGGCAGCAGATTCTCTTGTTAACTTATTTTAGTAAAGTAGACGGCAGCTTCCGCAATCACTCCCTACCAAAGAAAACTAGTTATTACACTAGAAAACACCAGCAAAAAGGTCGTGAATGCGGAAGCTGCCGTCTACTTTAATAAAATATATATATTATATATAAACAGAGAGCAAAAAGGTTTCGGTCGGTGAATACTTTCACGTCTTCACTCCTGTATTCCATTTCCTTTTCCTACCTCTCCTGAAGACGGTAAGATTCCCGAAATGATTGAAAATATTAATTGTTAGTCTCTCATTTTCGGTTTTCTAGTGGTAACTTTAAATATATATTTATATATATATTCTTTATATATTCTTTATATGCATAAGAGAAAAGAAGCCGAACCTAAACAACCAGACCACGAGCTTCTCAAGAATATTAAAACTGCATGCAGGAACGTAAGATATTAAGTTCAATCCCTGATTATTTTCAAATTCGTTAGTACTTTTAATTAATAACAACCCTGAGGACCGTTATAACCTGTATAACTTCCCACTCAATTCATGTAAATATTTCTTATTCCGTTAGGATGTTATTAATTGTGTTAA
>JAPFBL010001246.1:0-23324 GCA_026182355.1 Hermatobates lingyangjiaoensis | reverse complement strand
ACACACACACACACCAACAACACACACACACACACACACACACACACACACACACACACACACACAATGGCAGCAAACCTTCTTTTAAGCATATTGTATTGTATCTCACGGTTGTATACGCGTGGGAAAATTCTTAAGAAGAATTAGTTAAAATTTATTATAAATAGTTAGAATAGAAGAGTAATATGTAATTTATGAAGTAAATTTCCTTATAATAATATAAATTTAATTTTTAGGTTGCAATGGAACACAGAAATACCGAACGTTGGCCATTTATGAAACCACACAAAGGGATTGATTGTACTTGGGGAACGAATGTAGTATCAATCTACATTGAACTATTCAGAGTACCACATTTCTTACTTAAATAGTTTAGAGATGAACTATTCTTCTTTAACATGTACCACAGATTGTACAAGCTTGTGGCCCGACAGACGACGGACCAACATATTTATAGTTACTTCTGTAGAACTATTAAAACAAACGTAGCTATCAAAATGTATGATTCTGGGATTAGTATTTGAGCCGTAAGATATTATTTTTTTTTTTATCAAATAACTTATTTTTGATAACATATTCAGTTTTAACTCTTCATACTAAAGCTTTCTCTTAAGAAATTTCCATCTTACGAAAGATCTTTCCGGTTAAAATGTGCCTCATTTTACGAACTTTCTTTAATACGTAAACATACAACTAAAATATATGGTTCCCTTTTCATATATAAATATAATATCATATCTTTTTCATATAAATTATCATAAACAAATTTATGATTTTTTTTTGTATTTTTCCAAGATGTCAGGATTTTTTGTAACACTGATAGCTTCGTTTTATCTGTTTTTGACTCAGTTAAAATTTATGAGTTTTTGACTGAGTTGGGTTTTTGATTCTGACGAAGACCGCTTGTTACGGTTGAAAGATCTTAGTCTTGTTTTCCCATTTCTTATTGTGGTTTGATCATTGATTCATATATATATATATATATATATAAACATTAGTTAAACAAATTATTATATTTCAAAAGTAAAATAGAGAGGAAGAAAAAAAAAACATTATCATTTTAAATATAGACTAGCTGCACTGAATTTTTTGAGCAAGGAAATATCGACATCATCAGGGACGTGTTGGAATGACATCAGTCGAGTAGAAGCTATTTCTTGGCCGCCACCCCCCCCCCCCCCCCCTGGACGTGGATAATCCGTTAATCTTCAAAATTCCTGAAAGTCCTGAAAATATTTATTTTCATGGAATTACAATCAATGATGTAATTTTTAGAGTGCTGCCATTACATCTTAATACAGTACTCCCTAACATATACAGTAGTCAAAATATGACAAAATTATACAAAAACGTATAATTCAAATCATAAAAAAACTGTTATATTGCATTTAATGGCTACGCAAACAAACATCATTAACTTTGAACCCCATTAAAAACACTATTTTTAAAAAGTTGTATATTTATTTTTAATTTTCAACTATTATAGTTGAAAAATCCTTTTAAAAATAGTATTACATAAAACAAAAACAATACCGACCTTAAAACCTCATTTTGGTACAAAATTATAGATTTGTTCTTCGCTTTTTATTATTTTAATTTTTTTTAAGTTTCTATTTTTACCCCCCTCCAATTGCCAACCTGTTGCATGTGTCGCTCGGGATGGACTGCTCTAATTCTTTTCTAATTTCTTTGATATGACCGTTTATGACAATCCTTATTCCAATAAAGAAACACAAAACCATATCTCTCTCTCTCTCTCTCTCTTTGTATATACATATTCGTAAAAGTTGGGAGCAGTTCTTCTAGAATACATGCATTTAAAAACTTTATGTCTGATTCCACTTGATTTTAAAAATTAACATTTGTTAAGTGTCAGACATAACATTTTTAAATGCATGCATATATATATATGTACATTTATAAAAAATCAAATTTGGTCTGGACAAATCAAAACTGGACAGTCTGGTCCAAGTTTTTGACCAGTTAAGATGTTAGTTCACTAACTATCTATTGTTACTTCATTTTATATAATGTAAATTTCATCATTTTTCTAATTCAAAAATTCTGACTTCTGCCTATAAAAAAGGTTTTAAATAAAACCGAAACGTTGGCATTGAGAGTTTGATTTTGATCCTGGAAAATTGACCGAATCTCGATTACATTATACACCTATATATTTATATGTCTGTCCGGTTTGGGCCGTTTTAATATTTTGATTTATATATATATAAATTAATAATCAACAATAACTCCTGATATAATATATGAATTAAACACCACAATAAACAATTATATATAAATTAAAATGCTCTAAGGTCTTTCGTTACAGCATCATCAGAGAGCTAAATGAAACAAACAAAAAATATAATAACAAGTTAACCTGGTTGATTGAAGTCTTCTGGATTGATGGCATCCCTGTCTGAATTTAAGCAATCAGCAATCCTGAAGACTTCAATTAACCAGGTTAACTTATTATTATATTTTCTGTTTGTTATATTTAGCTCTCTGATAATGTTGTAACGAAAGGCCTTAGATCATTTTAATTAATATATAATTGTTTATTGTGGTGTTTAATTCATATATATATATATATACACTTTTTCGATGAAAATACGATCTGAAATGGACAAATACAGTTCAATGTACATAAAGAAACATAGAGAAATTAAAAACACAAACTTACAGTCTCTAATTTTCGGTTGAACCGTCTTCAGGAGAGATAAGAGATATATATATTCACTTGATAAACGGAAATACGATCCAAACTAGATACAGTACGAGTTCAAAATTCAAGAAGAATAGCTCACGGAATAAAGAAAGACACTTATAAACAAAAAAATGTTACTTTTTATCAAAACCCAAAAAAGATTATGAACATAACATTTTCAATTCTACTTTATGTAGACTTATAATTAATTACTATAACTTGATTATAGATTGTAGCTAATAGAACAAGAAATAGAGTCAAAATGGAACATATCAAAACATAACTCATTTGAAAAGTATAATTCTATCTCTCTCGATGTAGTAAATTGCAAAAGATAATATTGTGGAAAATATCTGGGATAAGCGTCAACTGATATTAAGGATAATCTCCTTTTCTGAAAATGTGCAAGGGAGTGACCTGCCATCAAGTCATCGCAAAGTTTAGTGGTCAACTTCTATTAGAGCTGCGAAAAACACAGAGATAGCTTAAAAATTCTTTATTTTTCCTATTGAGAAAGAGTTATTTAATATAACTCTTTCTTATAACTTTTCATAACATAAAAAAATTATTAAACAAAACAAAAAAAAATAAAACTTTTGTTAATTGAACTAGAGTTCTTTTGGAAATGCAAGTTGAAAGTAATACTTTTTTTTTGAAAGTGAAAAAAATCATATTTCCTACAATATAACACTATTTCTTGAACATATATTTTTTTATTTCTATGAAATTCGTCTCCCTTTATATGAAATCAAAAGATATTAAGGTAATATTGATAATTGAATATTTTACAAATGGAATGGAATATGCTATAGTGAAACATGATTATTGTTAAAGCCATATCTTTTTAGCCTATTCTCCACTCTATCTATACATATACGAGTATATAAATGTTAATAAAAAAAACTCTCCTAGGAAACTGGAGTCCGGTGGTATTTATAAAATTCCGTACAAAAATTGCCATAAAATGTATTTCGGTCAAACTAGTAAATCATTAAAGACACAGGTAAAACAACACCAATACAACGTAAGTAGACAAGAAAAAAGTACCGCATTATTCTTGCATATAAATAATGAAAATCATATTGATTGGACAGGAGCTAAGTTTATTACCGATGAAAAATCGATGTTGTTAAGAAATATAATTGAATCGTCTCTAATTAAGTTTAATAGATCAAATTTTATAAAAATTAGTAACGGTTTTTTCAAACTTAATACTTTCGTTAAGAGGGCAATAGCCTCTTCTAAGAGGGTTGACAGCTAGCGGATAGTTTTTTTACTCTTTCTTACTGTACTCCTTTGTTTCTCCAAACATCCCTTTCTGGACATTAGTCCTTTCCTGCACTTTCACCCTTTTAAAATACCACTTTTCCCTCCCACTCTTCTCAACTTCTCACCAAATGTTTTCTGCATCTAGTGTTTCAGTTGGATTTGTGACTCTGGCGAAGACCGCTTGTTACGGTTGAAAGATCTTAATTTGTTTTCCCATTTCATATAATCGTTTGATCATTGAGTATATCTTAAAATAATAATAATATATCTCTATGTATTACTAATGTATTAAAAACACGGAAGCTGTTTTATCGTCCTCATTAATAATGATAAAAACAATCGTTCTATTTAAATTTTTAAATATAAATTCGAAATGTAATGAACTTTATTGAATTTGTAAGTAATTTATGAATTTGTAATTTGTGATTATGGGTAACATTAAGAGTTTGAGATACCTTTGTCACAGAAGTGATAGATTATTTAATTTTTTTTTCAATAGTTGTACTTTAGAAAGATTTATTTATTTATTTACTAGCGAACGTACCCGTCTTTGACCGAATCTAAAATTCTATTATACTTGATATTCCAAAATGCCATTAGGAATTATAGAATAGTAGAAAATACCATTTTTACTACGGTGTTAAGCAAATGCCTCTGTATACACTACATTAGCTGTCTGTCCTTCAGGTTCATGGAAGAACAAACCTCTTTTTGTTTGGAACCTCTGACTCTTGAGCAAGTAAACTACAGTTGACAATGTGAAAAAAACTTGGTCTCGCTAACTTGAATTCCTGCGTTAGATAAAGGTTCTCCTTACGACTTAGTTAACGTCATTGCGAAATAGACTCTGATAGGACTTTGCAATCGTTTCAATGGAAACAAATAGTGGCTCGGAATCAATGGTATGCTTGGTATACACACAGACTCCCCAATACCACATAGAGTCATAATGTCCGTCTCTATGGCATATGCGCAGAGCACGAATTCAGAGTCGTGTCCCGTTGCACAGTTTTGGGGCGCTCATGTTTCGTAACATGAAATTTGTTACTGCTACTAAATTGCAGCATGATTGGTGCTCCTACTTTAAGTTTTTACTCATGAGCAGGCAGTACAGGAGAAAAAAAGTCGGAATCAAGAAGTTCAGTTGGATAATGAACTGCTTCCTCATTACTAATCACTCTCTTTACTGACTTGTAAGTTCTTTCCTCGGTGTGATATAGCGTAAGAACTTGTTTGATAATTTTTCCTGCCCGTTCATATTAAAGATTGAGAATTGCTCGATCACAAAACTATTTATTCTGAATAGATAGTACCGCATGAACTCAGGAAAAAACCCTTTTCAATAATATCAAATAAGCAATATATGCATATGCTGAAATGAAATTAAAATCAACTAACAATGCCTACTTGCCACACCTGTGTTTTTAAAATAAACTTATCTGTAAAGTTAGCAAAATACAGCTTATAGGTCCATAACTTCGCTTCTGCACTGAATTATCAATCTATTTAGAGACTATATTTTAAGTTAGGCATACACAAATCTACTGTCAAAGTTTCAGCTTGATATGTCTTATGGTGGCTGAGTTTACATGTGATAAAATTTCGCAGACAAACAGACAGAAATTTTTCTAAGGGTGGATTCAGTTTCTCCAATGTATGAAACGTAAAGAAAACTTGAAATAAGTCAGTTCTAAGCAATATACAAACAAAATCATTGTTTTATTTATATAGATTGATTCTTATAATAATTCAACATTTAAATTTAATTCAATTAATATATGAATTTAAAATGTTTAAGTAAATGAACATATATACAGATTATGTTATATAATAGTATAACACTATTTTGTATGTTTGCTCAATAAATTGAGTAAATAATTTATTAAAAAGAATGATCTTTTATTTCTAATCTCGATATGTTTTACTTCAGTTCCCTGATTTTACTCGGAAATATTTTCTTTAGTTTAATAAATAATGTTAAAACATAAAGAAAAAAGAAGTTGAAAAACTGAATAACGGAGAGAGAAATAACCGGGCGTTTTATATTGTAGATAAGTTTTATTTTTGCAAGTCGGATATTCCATTTCAACAAAAAGTTATTTTATTGAACAAAGTTTATTTATTCCAAAATAATAATTATTTTTTTCAAGTCATGAATTTCAAGCTATATTTATTTATATATGTTTTTTATACATTTTTTTTATAACAAAACAAATATTTCAAAAATGTAGATAAGTATTTAGCTGATACTGATTTAAAAAATATGAACTTTTTTAACATACAAGTTGATAGTATAAAGTAACCATTATTAAGCTGTACTAAAGAAGAAATGCTTCCTAATTCCAGAAATATATATATATATATATATATATATATATATATATCAACATTCTGCACAAATGAATGCAGAAGCTGCTGCATATTTCAATTATATTTGTCTCAAAAAAGATTTCCTGCCCACTTATAGAAATATATATATGTTTAAAGTACAATAAGAAATAGGAAAAAAAACAATAACATCTTTCAACCGTAACAAGCGGTCTTCGTCAGAATCAAAAACCTAACTGAAACACAAGAATCAGAAACATGATGATGAGAGGTTAAGAGGAGTGGGAGGGAAGAGTGTTTTAGAAGGGTTATTTTCACGTGTTTTTTGTTAATATAAATTATATATTCGCAATAAACAATTAAATCTATATATTATATATCAATTAGATGAAACGATTGTTCGAACTGAATAAACTAGAATTTTCAAAAGAACACACAGAGAAGAAATCATTGAAACTCAGTACTATATTTCTATGTCCTCGTCTTCAAGAATAGATGTGAATCGCTCAAAAGAGAGTTGTATTAAGCTTTGCCGCGATTCGTATCTATTCCTGACGACGAGGACACCGAAATATAGTACTAAGTTTCAATGATTTCTTTTCTGTGTGTTAAAAAATTATATATATATATATTTAACACAGTTTTAACTCAGTTTTAATGACTGTTTCCGTGTACAGGTCCAGAGGCAGATTGATCAGACTAATTCGAAAGTTACTCTGAGAGCTACAGAAGAAGCACTTATTAGTCTTCTGGGCGGTAGATCGGCTCCTGGGCTTAACCTCAATCGTTGATTTTTTTTTTATTTTTATTTTTTTTATATTTATTTATTTTTTTTTTAAGTTGTTTTATTTTAGTTAAATGTTTTCTTTTTTAATTTTTATTTGGCTTTTATTTCTTTATCTTCCCTGTCTACCTTTCCTCCAAAAGTTGGCTACACTGTTTGAGTGCTTCGAATTTGAGAGTTCGAACGCCAAGTCAGTCGTTATCAGCCTTTGGAGCGATTCACTTCTTTTCCTGAAGACGAGGACATCGAAATATAGTAGTGAGTTCAGTGGTTTCCTTTCTATGTGTTCTTTTTTAAATTCTAGTTTATATATATATATTTCTCTCTTGATGAAAGATTTTCGAAAAATTAGAGTTATTAAATGTATTTTTTTACTCTGTTTGTTCCTTTACTTGCATATTTGAACTTATGTTGTCCAGTTTGGATCAACGTTCTGAATTGAAAGTGAGGATATATATGTATATAATTACTGTATATACCTATAAAAATGTTGCTAAGATCATTAGTTGTGCAATCCGTAATTGTGTGGTATTTACTCATTTACTGAGTTGTGTTCACTGGACCAACCCGTCAGTACCACTTCCTTGGTGTCTTCCTGATGATGAACACAAAGTGTTCGAAACGCGTTGAATAAAACTTCTTTTGTGTGGAGACTTTTGTTGGTTTATCCATTTTACCTCAGAATGTTGCTAAGATACAGGGATAACAGAATAATGATAATATTCAATGAAGTGTAATGCAGTGATTTTTTATAACTCGACATAATATTGGCTTTCATAATTTTGAAAACTTTATATCTTTTAGATAATTAATTGATTTTTTTTAAATGAATTCAAATAATTAAATTTATAATAATTATACAAATTATTAATATAAAGGAATATAAAAACACTATTATTACTGAGTTTGTGAAGTCATGATTTTTTTGTATATATATTTTGACTCTGACGAAGACCGCTTGTTACGGTTGAAAGATCTTAGTCTTGTTTTCCCATTTCTTATTGTGGTTTGATTTTGTTGTATATATATTTTGACTCTGACGAAGACCGCTTGTTACGGTTGAAAGATCTTAGTCTTGTTTTCCCATTTCTTATTGTGGTTTGATCATTGTATATATATATATATATATATATACGTTCTATCTATATGAGATAGAATAACCCAATAAAATTGTATGACGACTTGAGGACCCGAAGAACTGACCAGGTCTAGATAATATTTTATTTTTTTTCTACTTCATGGTCCATACTTCTAATAATGTTTATAAGACATAGATAAAGATAAAGAGATAAAGAAACAAATGATCATTATGGTCAGTGATAATATTAACATTTGAATAAAGCACAGATATCTGTAATGTAAAGTTTATAAAATACAACTCCATTTCCAAATATTTGTAAATAAGTAATAAACATATTTTAATTGTTTCTTTATTTTGGCTAATATAAGTCAACTAATATTTTAACCTTGAAGTTTTATTGATTGAAGATATTTTTGTGCTAACTATAATGGGGAAATGTCGTTTTTGACCTTTAATATGTTTACACACAGATTCGTGGTTTAGTGTAATTAGTGGCAAAATATAAAATCAAGTTGACTTATTCTCTGTTGCCTCTCATTGGCAATGTTTAATTTTATTCTTAACTTTATCAAGTAAGACAGTCAACTTTAACCTTTTTCTTAAAATGTGATTTTATGTATTAGATTAATTTGTTAAGTGTAGTTTCAATTGTGTTTGTTTTTTCATTTTTGCTGAAGATGGTAGATGTAACACCAAAACATGTCCAATAATAAATTGAAGAATTATGGTGATTTAATTTTTAAGTTGAATACTGAATTAAAGAAAAAATTTCGAAATTTGGAAAAATATAAGACAAAATTGAACCAATTGGAAACAGACATCCAGTTTTTGAAAGCATGCATTGAAGAAGGACTGCTCCCAACTTTTACAAATGTATATATAAATATTTGTGTACTTTGGTAGCAGTCCTTCAGATATACATGTCTACAATTGCAGACCTCCTCAACCGCTGTTCTAACAACGAAAAAACTATTTTTCGGCAAATCGAAGTTCTCCAGAAGAAACTTATAGACAGGAACTACTCTGTCGTGTTTAACAAAACATATAAATATATATATATATATATGTAGAAAAAGAAACATAGAGAAATTAAAAGCACACACTTAGAGTCTCTAATTTTCGGTTTGAACCATCTTCAGGAGAGATAAGAGAGGGAAACCAAGCGCACTGGTTCAGAGACGGTTGGAGATGCGCTTGGTTATCTCTCTTGAAGATGGTTCAAACCGAAAATTAGAGACTGTAATTGTGTGCTTTTAATTTCTCTATGTTTCTTTTTCTACAATGAACTATATATATATATATATATATATATATATTCACTGATAAAACGAAATACGATCCAAACTGGACACAATACGAGTTCGAGATTAACAAAGAGCAACACACAAAGTAGGGAAACACACTTACAGACTCAAATTTTCGGGTAATCCGTCTTCAGGAGTAAAGAGAATGGGAGACCAAGCACGTTGACAACGTGCTTGGTCTCCCATTCTCTTTTCTCCTGAAGACGGATTACCCGAAAATTTGAGTCTGTAAGTGTGTTTCCCTACTTTGTGTGTTGCTCTTTGTTAATCTCGAACTCGTATATATATATATATATAAACCACATAATAAACCAGATAATTCACCTTACATCTTATTCACGTCCTGATGATGAATGTTGATCATTCGAAACATGTCCACCATAGGAGATGTACTTTATTGTGTAGACGAAATAACGAGAGTATTATTTAGAAAAAATGAAAAACTTGTTAAGAAACAGGTATCAGCTAAATTTGGTATCATTTTCAATAATGTGTGTGTCAAGGAAGGACTGCTACCAAAATGTACGAATATATATATATATATATAGTTTGAACCGATCCCCTAGCGCAGGCATGGGCAACCTGCGGCCCGCGGGCCACATGCGGCCCAGCACGTGTATTTGTGCGGCCCTCGGAGACTATCTGGAATTCTATCTTAATATTAAAAGTTCCTTTGCTTTTTGGTTATTGAAAAAAGCTCACCGTGACTTTTAGAAGGAAATTACAACCTGAGAGTGAGAGAGAGAGCTCTATAGCAACAAATGTTTTAGTTTTTTCATATATGACGCACTAATCTTTTGGAGATTGTTTGTGATCATTGTTTATCCTAAGGAGACAATGAGATATGAACAATAATATTCATTATAGGAACAATAAAAAGTTAAATAATTATTGACACATTAATACAGAGTACAGTATGTATTTCTATATCTTTATAAAAATCATTATACATATAAGCTGTACATATCAAAATATCACAGATATTACCATGCGGCCCGCAGTCACTTGGAAATTATATAATGCGGCCCTCAATTCACAAAAGGTTGCCCATGCCTGCCCTAGCGGGTTATAACGGCAGCATTTTACCCGTTTTTTATTTGATCTACAGAGTCTACAATGACAGTCCTAAATTTTTCCTCGCTCAAGTACGTTCCGAGTAGGGATCATTAACGAATACCTGACACCGGTATAAACATTTGAAAGATTATTAGTTGATGTATACTTATAATGTATATAGTTTTGAGTTAATTTAAAGAAAATAAAAAAAAAAGCAAACTTAACAAGAAAAGTGAGTTATTATGTTACATTTAGTAATGAAAATTTATCATTTGAATAACATAAGGTTAAGTCATTTATTTTCTAAAAAAAAAAAAAAAAAATATGATACAAATAAGATGGGTATCGTGTTATTTTGTCAGGGTGGGATGAATATAAAAAAGGCCAGGCAATGGGGGTAGAGAATCATGTTTTGTCAGCTGACTCTGATATTGTAAAGGTGGCAAGGAGGAGTACCGATAGGTCATGATTTAGGATCTTGAGTGTGGGTGGGGGAAGACACTTTTCTGGCACGACCTGCACGGGCGCCCATTATCTATAGATGCCAAGCTTGCTGGCTGAATATAGATGGGTAGAATTTCCATAGTAGTGGGCTAACTGGGGCTCTGTGGCACACTGTCATATTGACGAAACAGCCCGACTTGACGACATTACCTAATGAACCCCTTTACCCAAATACTCTCCTCTCCCCCCCCCCCCCCCCCCACTCCCTCACATCTCATTCATCTTCTTTGCTTTAATCCCCCCCCTTGCAAAGTAAAAATCTTGTTTCATCTCACCAAGCCAGCCACCATTACTTGCCTCCTTTTGACATTCAAACATGAGTTATGAACAAGTTATGAAAAATTTCATTACACCTATAATAATATCATTTCATTTCACTATCATAAAAATATTTTTTTTTTAAGGAAAACATGTTTTTAGCTGTATATTATCTCAAAAATATTTCCAATGAAAAAAAAAACACGCAAACGCAACAGCAATAACAATATAAAAAAATGATGTAACTGCCAAAAAAGTTATTGGTATTAACCGTTTTGGCACATAACATTAAAATGTTTGTCATTGGAACTCGGAACATCAATTTTTCATATATATATATATATATATATATATATATATATATATATATGCTTTGTTGAACGACCTTTGTACTGTGGACCAAAGGTGAGAAAACTTGAAAGATCGACTATGAAATTGATTCATGCCACAGTACAAAGGTCGTTCAACAAAACATGCATAAAAGAAGGATTGCTCCCTAAATTTACAAATATATATATATATATATATATATACCTCATTAAAGATCTTGCCAACATTAAGTTTAGTATGTTTCCTACATACCTTTTCAAGGTTTCGAATGCTTCTTTTCCATCTTTGTGGTATCATATAAATTAACTCACCGATTTTTTTATCTTTAAATATATTTTTCATTTTACATGTCCGACGTTTCAGTCTACGTTGACCATTCTCAAGGATTCTATATACAAGGTTTTTTTAACAATTCTAATAAATACTTATTTACAATAACAATTACATCACTTCTAATAATACAATATTCTTTTAAAAAAACACTACCTTAATAAAATTGAGTAACAGGTTTGCTACAAAATTCCCTACATGAACTTTTTCACAACATTATTTAAATCACTAAAAAATAACTATTTAGTGATTTAAATAATGTTGTGAAAAAGTTCATGTAGGGAATTTTGTAGCAAACCTGTTACTCAATTTTATTAAGGTAGTGTTTTTTTAAAAGAATATTGTATTATTAGAAGTGATGTAATTGTTATTGTAAATAAGTATTTATTAGAATTGTTAAAAAAACCTTGTATATAGAATCCTTGAGAATGGTCAACGTAGACTGAAACGTCGGACATGTAAAATGAAAAATATATTTAAAGATAAAAAAATCGGTGAGTTAATTTATATGATACCACAAAGATGGAAAAGAAGCATTCGAAACCTTGAAAAGGTATGTAGGAAACATACTAAACTTAATGTTGGCAAGATCTTTAATGAGGTATGTTTAAAAGAAGGTCTGCTCCCAAAGTATACCAATATATATATATATATATATATATATATATATATATATGCTTTTAAAAACTGGATGTCTATTTCCACTTGATTTAATTTTGTAAAAGCATGTATTGAAGAAGGACTGCTCCCAACTTTTACAAATATATATATATATATATATAAATGAAAAAAGACAACAAATAGAAGAAGGCGAGAAAACTTACTGGATCGATATTTATTTCGAACTGAAGTTCGTCGTCAGGGAGAGAGTAGAAGGGAAGAACAAGAGGTACGTGCGTTCACTTGTACCGGCAGAGAGTGACTAGGGGTTCCAGGCGGTAGTCTCAAGTTCAAGTTGCTCGAAGCTATAAATATATATATTATATATATATATTTGGGGAGCAGGCCTTCATTTATACACGTTTTATTAAAAGTAATGCCCAATTTAACTTTTACACTTTTTCTTATCCGTTTTTCAAGTGTTCTCATACTTGACTTCCATGGTTCTGGAACTAAAAACATAAGTTCACCAAAATTTTTATTACTATACACCGACATGTTTCGGTCATCGTTGACCATTTTCAAGGTTAAAGAATATATAAAATTATTAATGATCGAAAAGTGAATAACAATTAAAATAAACTAAAATAAACATAACGAGTCCATAACACATATTCACAACTAGGGAGGTTATCAAAGGTAAAGGTATGTTGAGGTTTCACCAGGCTCTTGGTTACCTTCCATCCGTCATTTGTATCTGGGAAGGTAATCGATTAACTTCTATACCTCTCCCAGACTGGTTCGCCTTCTGACTGCCTTCATATAATTTTAGAATTCTTGAAACTATTACAACAAGAACATGACCACACCAGATTGCAAATTTTGGAAGCTATCTTGATCCTCGAAAAGCAACCTAGTATTAACAGCCAAGGAGGAGGATTTTCAAGAATTCTAAAATTATATGAAGGCAGTCAGAAGGCGAACCAGTCTGGGAGAGGTATAGAAGTTAATCGATTACCTTCCCAGATACAAATGACGGATGGAAGGTAACCAAGAGCCTGGTGAAACCTCAACATACCTTTACCTTTGATAACCTCCTAGTTGTGAATATGTGTTATGGACTCGTTATGTTTATTTTAGTTTATTTTAATTGTTATTCACTTTTCGATCATTAATAATTTTATATATTCTTTAACCTTGAAAATGGTCAACGATGACGAAACATGTCGGTGTATAGTAATAAAAATTTTGGTGAACTTATGTTTTTAGTTCCAGAACCATGGAAGTCAAGTATGAGAACACTTGAAAAACGGATAAGAAAAAGTGTAAAAGTTAAATTGGGCATTACTTTTAATAAAACATATATATATATATATATATATATTATATATATATATATATATAACTAAAAATGATTGATCGGGATGCGGTCAGTTTCTTCCACTTTTTAATTCAAACTCTCATTGCCGACGTTTCGATTTTATTCAAAATCTTTTTCATAGGCCTACAAACAGAGGAAAACAAGAATTTTTATACGCACATTTTTAAAACACAAACAAAAGAAGTACACTATGAAAATTAAATACAATCTTAAGTATTAGGATAACAATGACAGAATAATAAAAAAGAGAAAAAGATGGAGTCTAACTATAAAAACAAAGTTTTTTTTTTTTTTTTTACAATGTACTTACATAAGTAGGAGTATTGGCAATTGAAGGAACTATTACATTTTCATTTCTGAACTAGTAATGACTCTTAAACTATTCAATGAAAACCGTTAATAACCGACTCTGTACAGCTGATAAGCAGGTAACTATTGAACAAATTATCAGCTGTACAGAGTCGGTTATTAACGGTTTTCATTGAATAGTTTAAGAGTCATTACTAGTTCAGAAATGAAAATGTAATAGTTCCTTCAATTGCCAATACTCCTACTTATGTAAGTACATTGTAAAAAAAAAAAAAAAACTTTGTTTTTATAGTTAGACTCCATCTTTTTCTCTTTTTTATTATTCTGTCATTGTTATCCTAATACTTAAGATTGTATTTAATTTTCATAGTGTACTTCTTTTGTTTGTGTTTTAAAAATGTACGTATAAAAATTCTTGTTTTCCTCTGTTTGTAGGCCTATGAAAAAGATTTTGAATAAAATCGAAACGTCGGCAATGAGAGTTTGAATTAAAAAGTGGAAGAAACTGACCGCATCCCGATCAATCATTTTTTAGTTGTATATCTGTCACACGGTCGAGAAGTTATTAGTGTTTATATATATATATATAATATATATATATATATATATATATATATGAAATATATATACGCTTGGTGTCCCGATTTCAACTCTCCTGATGACGGTTCAAACGAAAATTAATTAGAGACAGTAAGTGTGTTTGTTCCTTTGTTCTGTGTTTGTGATTTACCGTGAAACGTATATTATATATTTGTAAATTTTGGTAGCAGTCCTTCTAGATATCTAGATTTCTGGGTCCCTAGAAAGCACACAGAGCAAGCCCATCATTCTAAGTTAACAAGGAAAGTACTTGTTGAAGGGACAAAAATCATAAAAAAAGAAAAAGATCAGCATAGACTTAGAATAACAGAAGCCATCTTTATTAATAAAAAAAAGGCCATATATTAAGGAAGAATTAGAAATTAGTTCAAAAGTTCTAAAATTGTTTAAATCTACCTGGAGCCAATTAGGGTCTCTCTCAGGTACCTGCAACGACGCCCTAGGTCACTCAACCCTCACCGATTAGAAAAACAACTGTAATCCCCCCCCACCCACAACCCCAGCAACACATTCCACCTTTCTTATATAAAGCTTTAAACTTCAAAATTCATTGATTTTTTGATTATGACTGAAGAGAGCAGAAACATGTGTTCATTTAGCATGTCGATTGGTAACTTACTATATTCTGTGGATACAGTATCAAGATCGTTATTCAGGAAACTCGAGAAACTTATGATAAAGCAAGTTTCAGCTAAATATGGTCTAATTTTTAACAAATGATATATATATATATATATATATATATATATATATATATATATATCAATGATGAAACCACAATATGAAATGGGAAAAAAAGATGTTAGTTTTGTTTTCCTATTTCATATTGTGGTTTGATCATTGATTCTTATTTCACGTGTTAATGTGACATCTAATATATATACGTAAAATGGTCTGTGACACATAGAAGGAAACATAACAAAGACTCACTTTTCAATATTTCAACCGTTATGGAGGTGTTACATAACCAGAAAACAAAAACAAGCTACCCCTCTAATTTCAACCTCAACTAGTTAATAGAACTATTGAAGGAGTATAAATGAGACTAAGACTAGATATATCCCATCTCTTATTACAGTCCGTTGTTGTTTTCATAATATTTATCATTTTTTTGAAATTTCACATTTTTGTGTGTTTATCATATTCCAGGTTTTTGTTTCTTGGGACTAAATGAGAAATGATTTTTAAGTTTTCATATTTCTTTAGAATCAATGTTGCTATATGTTTTTTTGAAAAGGGCAAACACGACCAGTTTTTCTACATATTTTAAGCAATATTGTAAATCGTAAACTATTTATTGTGAGGTAAAATGGATAAACAAACAATGTCTCCACAGAAATAAAGTTTTATTCAACAATAACTACGCGTTTCGAACACTTTGTGTTCATCATCAGGAAGACACCAAGGATGTGGTGCTGAAGGGTTGGTCCAGTGAAAACTGGATATTTATTGTATATTCATAATTAGTGGCATGATGTTATTAGAAGAATTCAAGCAAAGAAAAATAATGAAATATCCTATCCAAGAATTTGATATGTTTGCTTAAAGTAAATTTAAATGTTTAAAACCTTAGACTGTTTTTTTGTGTTTGTACGCAGTTCTAATCTGGTAAAAAAATTATTGATTGAGCAATATATGATCTAAATTAGTGTTTAAATGAACATAACATTGAAATAACTCTACATCTACAAATTAGTACCATGAATTTTGGTAGATTAGAGTGAATTTTGGCATACCAAACAAGGTTTTTCACTCTAACCTGTTTTGGTATTATTGCGCGCAATCCTGCTTCTTCAGCAATATCGCGAGTAATAATAGAACAGATTGATGATTTTTAATGTGAAAGTTCTTTCGCCGCATCTCGGAGTCACCAGACCCCTAGATGAGGATACGAGGTGTGTAAATAAAGTAGTGAGACTGGCAACGTCGCTTTCGATCTGGCAACGCTGGAGACGCGTGGCCTTGAGTAGCGTCAGGTGCACGTGTGATGCGCCTCCAGTATGAATCTGAACTCGCCACAGTCATTTGTTTGTCCGTAGCGTTGGTTTTCGTGAAATGGTTTTTTCTTGAGCGTTTTAAAAATGAGTGACCTCAAAGTTGAGCAGCGGTGTGCAATCAAATTTTGCTTCAGACTTGGACATAATGCAACCGAAACTTTTGAAAAACTTCAGGAGGCCTATGGAGAACGTGTTTTATCAAGGGCACAGGTTTTTCGGTGGTTTAAGGAATTTTCAGAAGGAAGAGAGTCGATTGAAGATGAACCACGAAGCGGAAGGCCTTCAAGTGCAAACACCGATGAAAATGTCAACAGAGTACGGAACCTTGTGCGTTCAAATCGACGCTTGACAGTCAGAATGATCGGGGAACAGTTGAATTTGAATCACCCAAAATTTCTCATTCGCCCTGTCACACTGCCATCTCAATAAACGAGTTTTTGGCCAGTAAAAACATTCCTGTTGCTCCTCAGCCTCCTTATTCACCAGACTTGAGTCCTTGTGACTTTTTCCTCTTCCCGAGATTGAAAAATCACCTCAAGGGAACTCATTTCGGGACACTACAAAACATACAAACTGCTGTAACCGACCAGCTGAAGGCCATTCCAGAATCCGAGTTCCAGCAATGCTACAATGATTGGAAGGACCGTCTCCAGCGCTGTGTGGCTTCCGAAGGGAACTATTTTGAAGGTGACAATATCACATTGTAATTATATTTTAATAGAAAATTTAAAAAAAAATCAGTCTCACTACTTTATTTATACACCTCGTAGAGTCGAACTAAAGCCTCCGAGATACCATACGCTCAAGGTGGACCCACGCGGAGACGAGCTTCCACGACCCTACATCACAACAAATAAAAAATCTTATAACCTTAATAAAAAACAAAGCAAAAAATCTTCCGCTTAATAAAATTCAAAAAAAAAAAAAAAAAAAAAGAATAAGAAGAAGGATATTTCTTGATATTTTTAACTTCCAACACTTACTACTTATACTAAAAGTATAATAAAACTACAAACTGGAAAACAAACATATGATTCGCATTATTTTAGACTCCCATGAAAAGGAAAAAGAAAACAAAAAACAAAAACATTAGCATTTCCTTTTTCATATGTAGATCTGACGAGAACCGGTGTGTTTAACATGGTTTTCACTCTAATCTACCAAAACATTCATGGTACTAATTAGTAGATGGGGAATTATTTCAATGTCATGTTCATTTAAACATTAATTCAGATGATAGTATATTTCTCGATTGGTTTCATGTGATGACCAAGTTGAAATTGAACTGGCCTATGGGAGTCATTGTCAAGGGTTTATATATAAACTACCTCCTATCGTTTAAGTAGGGTTCAGTTATAACATTGGATTAGCCTTCGTGTGTGGGGCGATAAGAAATCATTCCTAGGATTAGAAGGCAATCTATATATATATAAGCCACAAATATTCAACTAATCAAGTGGAATACACTCATAATATAAGTTAATAGGTAATAATTATGCGAATCATACAATTATAATCATAATTCATACCAAAAGGAACAGGTTAGTTTGTCTATAACATTCATTTATATCAATGAAAAAAATCTCAAAAGTGCAATGAAATCGTGATGAGATTCTAGGATATTTTCAGAAATTTACAATTCATCATTAACCTATCATGTTTATGAGGAAAATTATATAATGGGAATAGCATGATGTCATTATCATTGACATATTGAGGCCTGAATTACTATACACTTACGTTTTCGTATGAATGTTTAATAAGTTCATTACGTCATGATTATTATCATTTGAAAGCTAAATATTATTTCTTTATATTATTTAAATATTATTTCCTTATTACTGGCAGTCATTGGTAGTTAAAACTTATAACTATTAGTTTTAACATAAAGCTCTTTACTGTAATGACGTAATTTTTGGTATTCCCCTTTATGAGTAAATACCACACAGATTGCATAAGTAATAAAATACATATTCATTTTTTACTATTTTGTGACATCTAAGTTTTAGGTTACATGAAGTAACTGATCTTGGTCCCTGTTCTACGGATGTACTTAATTTAATAATTTTGCTTCATTTCGCTTGTATTTGAATATTAACAATATTTGAAAATATGATTTGTTTAAACTAATTGCATTATGTTTAGATTGGACATTGTATAAACTGGCAGCCGGTGAAGATGATAGAGGCATTTAAATTTTATTGACAACACAAGCCATGACAGTACAAATGGGATGATGACAATAAAACGTGATCCCACTCGATCGCTTCATTACATAATCCTTATGTTCTCCCATACTCATAAACATTCATTCAGTGTAATCCAATTGTTTTGACAACTCGACCAGTAAGGAAATTAAACCTCGCTACACAACAAGCAATGTTTGTTTCGCAATTTCTACTAGTTTTCATCTAGCAATAATACGAATATTAAAACTGCGTTACTGATTCATCCAGTTTTTTATTTATTATAATTTTTTATAACACTACATCAACTGATATACATGGATAAGATTATAATATTATTTATAACTATTCATAAGTGATTAAATATTCAATAACTAGATGACGTCATGAAAAAGAATAGTGCAAAAAAAATTTATAGTGTTTGGCATCTGCAATCAAATACGGCTTTTCAGATTTTCTCTAGTCATTTGTTTTTAATACATTTTTATTCGAATATTTTTCTAACTTCTTTTATTTACTTTATTTTAGATGTTAAACCCCAACTGAGTTTTGGGTTTTTTGATTCTGACGAAGACCGCTTGTTACGGTTGAAAGATCTTAGTCTTTTTTCTCATTTTTTATTGTGGTTTCAACATTGATTGTTATTGCATGTATTTGTATTGAAATATTATTATATTAAATATCAGAAATATTTTAAACGCTTTCAAAAAAAAAAATTGATAGAAATATTTTCAAGAAAATAAGTCAAATTCATCCGTACTAAACTGAAGCATATTTGGACAATTTCACGCTATAAACGTAAATACAAATAAACGGGTGCCGGGTTTTTATATTTATATACTGTATTTTTCCAGTTTTTGTAACAATTGTAATAAAACTGACTTAATAACATTATTTATTATTAATGTTAAACAAATAATATACCGTCTTACATCGTACACTGCTGCTATAGCTCTCGGACCGGTTTCGGGTGTCACCCATCTTCAACAAGAAATGATCTAAGGAGTCCACCTTTCTGATTATATAACCTACCTACTATCCCAATGCTGCCTAGTTTTTTATTATTTAATTATTTTAACTCTATTTTATTTTTATTTTAGTTACTATTATTTAGTCTAATTCTTTTTCTAATATTTTCGTCATTGTCAAATCTGTCAAGTCGTCGCTTCATTTTCCTTAACAGTTTAAATAGTATATCGCTTTGATGGTTTACTTGTTCATTTATTAGATTACCCGATTCTTTATGTTTAAATATCTCTAATTCTTCAGTTACGTTAAGTCTTTGTCCTTTCTGTCCTGTCTTTATTAATGCCGTTGAATTTTCTAAACTGTCCGGTTCATGACCATGTTCTGTTAAGTGGTTTGCATAATTAGATTTGTTTGTATTATTTAGATAATCTTTAATGTGTTCTTTATACCTTAGTTTTAGGGTCCTTCCCGTTTGTCCAATGTATGTATGTTTACAATTTTTACATTTTATTTTATATAATCCACTTTATTCATATTTATTATAGTTATATTTTCCGTTGAGTTATCTAGTCTATGGTTTATTGAATTATTTGTTTGTGTACGAGGTAAGACAGCATATTATTTGTTTAACATTAATAGTACTAACCTCTGTGGTAATGACGAAATGCATGAAATTAATACTAATATTATTTATATATAATTCAATATATGTCTTGTTAAATTGTATGCCTATTTTTAATTTCACAACTTTTCTACTGAATCTCTCGATTTCTCTAATTCACTTTCTCCATTTTTGTGGTACAAGATAGATTAGTTGACCAAAGTTTTTATTTACATAGCCCGACATGTTTCGGTCCTCACTGACCATTATCAAGGATTACAGTTGTCCTTAATAACTGTTATCCTTGATAATGGTCAGTGAGGACCGAAACATGTCGGGCTATGTAAAAAAAACTTTGGTCAACCAATCTATCTTGTACCACAAAAATGGAGAAAGTATATTAGAGAAAACGAGAGATCAGTAGAAAATTGTGAAATTAAAAATAGGCATACAATTTAACAAGACATACACAAACGAAGGTCTGCTCCCGAAATATACAAATTCAATATATAATATATATAAATATATATAATATATATTTATATATTTTATATACAACTGGTATCGTTGTTTGTATCGGTCATTGACGCATTTACGTCTCCGTTTCTTCATTCCTTCTCCTTTTTATTTCTTCTTCTCTCCTGAAGACGGCAAGACGCCGAAATGATCGAGATTCGTGAGTGTTAGTCCTCTTTTTGTGATCTAGCTGAACTTTAATTATTTGTCCGTTTGGACCGTCTGTTTTCAATTCAAAGTTATTTATATATATATATATATATAAATAATATATATATATATATATAAAATAAATAATTATTATTATTAATTAAAATTATTATATAAATAATATTATATGAATTATATATATATTCATATATATAATTCAATATTTTTTTGATGTTTTGTTTCTGATGAGAGTTTAATATGTATTCACCTTGAATGATGTTACTAAATTTTTAGATTGTATGAAAAACAGGAAGCTTAGTTTAATACCCATAATTATTCAAGAGTGAAATGCGTGTAATACTGGGTAACTATATGCGGCCTATATATCTGGTCAAGCCTGCCTCAATATATATTACAGCTTAATTGATTTGTGCAATATCCAATGTTCCGAATAATTCGACACTGATAGATGACATTATTCTAGGTCAGCCAATACTTATACCACTCACAGCAATAATCTAAATTATGTACAATTTATTTGTTATTAATACTATATACTAAAACCAGATATGATGACAGAGCACCCATAAAACTTTAAACATTACATATGCAATTAATATATTTAGTAGTAACTGATTAAGTTAATAAATTTTAAAATGTATCAACAAATCATTAGTTGTGCAATCCGTAATTGTATGGTATTTACTCATACTGAGATAAACAAACAAAAGTCTCCACACAAATGAAGTTTTATTCAACAACAATTATTTGGACCAACCCGTCAGCACCACATCCTTAGATAACTCTCTGGTGTCATTGTATTTTTTAGTTAATGCTTGAGGAAGAACACTACGTGTTCGAAACGCGTTTTTTATACCATTAAATTTTTATATGTGGAGACCATTTCATTAGCTTTTTACCCAACTAATGACTATATTTATAATGATATAGTAGATTTCTATAATTTTTATCAAATCATGTAAAACACAGATATTCATAATGCCTTTGTTTTATATGGCTTCAAAGTCCTTTTTAAAAGGCAAATACTTTTAAGCATCATTAATGAAACAAAAAACCCGCAAGGAAAAATAAAAAACAAGAAAAATGTGCTCTGAGTTCTTTCACATTATGTCATCAGAGAATGAATACAAATTAAATACAAACAATGTTACAAAGTCGCAAAGAAGCATAACGGAAGGTAATGAAAGCAGATTATAAAAAGATACAAAATTTTAAAGTAGTGCAATCAAAACAAAGAACATCAGGAATCTATATGACACATAAAAGAAAAGATTAAACTATAAAATACAAACGGAAGAAAACCTTAGTTTACAGAAGAAAACACACAATTTTGCTTAGAGTTTATATTGTTTTATAGCACCTTTCTAAGAAGTCCTATTCCATTGACAATGCCCTAATTACAGAGAACTAGGTTTACTCTTGATTTTCAAAATTATTTTTGTTCAAAGTACTTTCTAATATGTCTCTTTGAACATCTGAAGAGAGAAGAATTGGTTCCTTGGCACTCTCCCATTATACCACAAACCACAATCCCCCACAATGAGTAATTGTACACAGGTTATTTTCTCTTTCTTACAGTTGTTGACAAGTATCACAAACCACTGAAGGAAAAGACAGGCTTCTGCCTATTGAAAAATTTTTTTCCTGCTGATCGTGACGAGTGTACCGAGACAACCAAAAAAAACAATTTGATTGTACAGAACGCGCGAAATTCAAAAAGTGTGCTATATAAATTAGTTCCTGGTTTTTACTTCTTTAGTTATCAAATTAACAATTATTTTGTCACAACAATATATATTGTTATATATATTATTGTATTATACATATATATATATAATATATATAAATATATTAATATATATATATATATCCTGGAAATATATATCCTGGAAAATTTTTATTCTGGAAAATTGACCGAACCCCGATTAGAGAACACACCTATTCTATCAAACGGTCGATATATTATTGAATCTGTTATATATATACATATTATTGAAATAACAATAATTATTATTAACTATATAACTATTAAATTGAGAAATC
>JAPFBL010001245.1:0-17806 GCA_026182355.1 Hermatobates lingyangjiaoensis | reverse complement strand
AGAGAAAGAGGGAGGAACAAAGAGGGAAAGACAGGGAGAGAAGGAGACAGAGAGATGAGAGAGAGGGAGAGAGAGAAAGAGAGAGAGAGAGAGAGAGAGAGAGACAGAGAGAGTGAGCAAGGCAGGGAGAGAGGGGTGTAGAGAGGGGGAGGAGAGATAGAGAGAGAGAGAGAGAGGGAGGGATAGAGAGAGAAAGAGGGAGGAACAAAGAGGGAAAGACAGAGAGAGAAGGAGACAGAGAGATGAGAGAGAGGGAGAGAGAGAAGAGAGAGAGAGAGAGAGAGAGAGAGAGAGAGAGAGAGAGAGAGAGAGACATAGAGAGTGAGCAAGGCAGGGAGAGAGGGGTGTAGAGAGGGGGAGGAGAGATAGAGAGAGAGAGTGAGGGAGGGATAGAGAGAGAAAGAGGGAGGAACAAAGAGGGAAAGACAGAGAGAGAAGGAGACAGAGAGATGAGAGAGAGGGAGAGAGAGAAAGAGAGAGAGAGAGAGAGAGAGAGAGAGAGACAGAGAGAGTGAGCAAGGCAGGGAGAGAGGGGTGTAGAGAGGGGGAGGAGAGATAGAGAGAGAGAGAGAGGGAGGGATAGAGAGAGAAAGAGGGAGGAACAAAGAGGGAAAGACAGAGAGAGAAGGAGACAGAGAGATGAGAGAGAGGGAGAGAGAGAAAAGAGAGAGAGAGAGAGAGAGAGAGAGAGAGACAGAGAGAGTGAGCAAGGCAGGGAGAGAGGGGTGTAGAGAGGGGGAGGAGATAGAGAGAGAGAGGGGGGATAGAGAGAGAAAGAGGGAGGAACAAAGAGGGAAAGACAGGGAGAGAAGGAGACAGAGAGATGAGAGAGAGAGAGTGAGAGAGAGGAGAGAGATAGAGGGAGGAACAAAGAGGGAAAGACAGAGAGAGAAGGAGACAGAGAGAGAGAGAGAGAGAGGGTGAGCGAGGCAGGGAGAGAGGAGTGGAGAGAGAGAGAGAGGGAGGGATAGAGGGTGAGCGAGGCAGGGAGAGAGGGATGTAGAGAGAGAAAGAGCGAGGAACAAAGAGGGAAAGACAGAGAGAGAAGGAGACAGAGAGATGAGAGAGAGAGAGAGAGGGTGAGCGAGGCAGGGCGAGAGGGATGTAGATAGAGGAAGGAGAGATAGAGAGAGAGAGAGAGAGGGAGGGATAGAGAGAGAAAGAGGGAGGAACAAAGAGGGAAAGACAGAGAGAGAAGGAGACAGAGAGATGAGAGAGAGAGAGAGAGAGAGAGAGGAGAGAGAGGGTGGGTGAGGCAGAGAGTGAGAAAGAGTGATAGGTAGGGGAAGGAGTGAGAGAGGTATAGAGATAGGGAGGGGGAGAGAGGGAGGGAGAGATATAAAGATGGAGGGAAATGAGAGGGATAGAGAGAGAAAAAGGGAGGAACAAAGAGAGAAAGACAGATAGAAAAGGAGACAAAGAGATAGATAGAGAGAGAGAGAGACAGAGACAGAGAGAAGGGAGAGTGAGAGAGAGAGGGGGTTGAAAAGATTGATAAACAGTAAGGGGGAGGGGAGGGAGTGAGAGAGGGATAGAGAGAAAAAGGGAGGAACAAAGAGGGAAAGACAGAGAGAGAAGGAGACAAAGTAATAGAGAGAGAGAGAGAGTGAGCGAGGCGGGGAGAGTGAAAAAAAGTGAGGGGAGAGGAGGGAAAGAGAGAGGGAGGGAGAGATAGAAAGATGGAGGGGAAAGAGAGGGATAGAGAGAGAAAAAGGGAGGAACAAAGAGGGAAAGACAGAGAAGTAGACAGAGAGACATTATATCTATATCTACTTTCTTGCACACTAATATATAGTTGTACATTATATAAAGAGAGAAGACGTTCATTCTTCTATACTCCTACATTGGTTACCCCCACACTTAACATACATGGCCTTGTAGATTGTCATACATATTGATATAGCTCCTGGATTCTCTACCCCCCCCCCCCCCTCTTCACCACAATTCAAACACAATCTCAATTCAAAGTTCATTGAAAACTCCCCCCCCCCCCCCCCCCTGCCGCCATAGCTTAAGTCGATGCAAAGACAGAGACTATCAAGCCGCAGGTAAAGTTAGAGCGCACTGCTTGTCACACAGACTTACTTTTGATTGTCTTCTTGAAAGATATTGTCGCAGGTTACACCGATCAAGGCTGTAAACTTGTTTGATTCTATTATAGCAGGGCGTTGACTTTAGTTTTGCCTTTTGTTCTTAGATTATATCCATCCCATCTTGTTTATATATGGGGACAAGCAGAAGGGATTAGAGTCACACTGTCTTTCTCTAGCATATTATCGTATATAGTATATCGCTGTCTTATCTATCCTTATTTACTACCTTAGAATATTGCCCATAATATCAGAGTGTCTCATTTACTTTCATAGGCACAATATCATTCTCTGCTATAATAATAGTGTACCATTCACACACTCCTTCCTTCCCTCCCTCCCTCCTTCTCTATCTAACTATTTCATTTACAATATCTACATATTTCTCTCTCTTTGTCTGTCACACACAACACTCCTTTTCACTCTCTCTGTCCCTCTTATACACCCTCTATCATTTTCATCATACTTAAATTTATATATGTTACTTACATGCATTCAATTTTGATTATCTATATACAGGGTGATTGAAAAGTAACTCCCTATTTTAAAAAAACTATAATTTATTAGAGAAGAATTATTATAAAACTATAATTAATTTATAGAAGGAAGTATAAGAAGTCCTGACATAACACCCTGCGACTTTTTTCTCTGGGGTTGGCTGAAAGAGGAAGTCTACTCAACCAAACCAAAAAATTTGGAAGAACTTGAAGGACGAATACGAGAAGTTATGATTTCCATCCCACAAGAGTTTCTTGCGAAATCAGTTGATGCGATTCCTGGTCGACTTGAGAAGCTGGTGGCAAATAAAGGCGCCCATATCGAATTTTAAATAAAAGCCCATGCATTATACTTCCTTCTCATACTCATTAATTGTAGAAATTATATTTTAAAAATAAATGATAGTTTTTTTAAAATAGGGAGTTACTTTTCAATCACCCTGTAAATGAAATAAAGCTATTGTCCGTACATTGCTTAGAACTGACTCATTTCAAGTTTTCTTTACGTTTCATATATTAGAGAATCCAAATCCATCCATACAAAAAATTTCTGTCTCTTTGTTTGTCCGTAAAATTCTCTCAAAGTAAACTCAGTCACCATAAGAGCTGAAGCTTTGACAGTAGATTTGTGTATGTCTAATTTAAAAAAAAGATTTGAATGGATTGGAAATTCAGCGTAGAAGCTAAGTTTTGATTTTCATCGAAACAGTAGATATATATATAAACAGATTTCACATAAACACGTGCAATAACAATCAATGATCAAACCACAATAAGAAAATGGGAAAACAAGACTTAAGATCTTTCAACCGTAACAAGCGGTTTTCGTCAGAAGAATATATAATATATATGTATATATTATATATATATATATATACGAGTATATATATATATTAAAGTATACGGCAGCTTCCGCATTTACGACTTTTTTGCTCGTGTTTTCTAGTTTTGGAACTAGTTTTTTCTGGTAGGGAGTGATTTCGTGGAGGAGTTGTCCCAGAGACATCAAAGAAATAATTTTGTAGCTTAATCAATAATATTATATTTTTATACCTACAAGCTTCCGATTTTCCGGAAATCATCATCAGGTATATAGATCATTATCAAACAGATTAAATTAACTCAATAATAATTTTTCAAAAGGTTAAACAGACATTAAAAGCATTAAAATTTAGAGGTTAATAGAAATAGACGATCTTTGTGAAAAAAACAAAACAAGTCCACTGTGACAAGTGGAAGGTTACAACTTGTTATACACATTGCCTGGAGGTCCTGTCAGTGTAGGCTTATTAAGTTTATAAGAACTATCGAAGTTCTTACAACTTGGTATTATGGCTATACAATTGGCCTGAATGTTCATAGAAGGTTGGATGTCCTTGATGTATAAGGCCTCGAGGATATGAAGGCGGCTGGTATTATTTTCTATTCTGCTATTATTTAAGAGAATCTGCTGCCAATATACACTAATATATATATATAAATGAATAATCAACAATAACTCTTGAAATAATATATGAATTAAATACCACAATAAACAAATATATATTAATTAAAATGCTCTAAGGCCTTTTGTTACAACATCATCAGAGAGCTAAATCAAACAACCAAAAAATATAATAACAAGTTAACCTGGTTGATTGAAATCTTCAGGATTGCTGGCATCCCTGTCTGAATTTAATGTTCCTAAACTTGAAGGAGTCTTGATCTGCTTACTTATTTCTTTTATTAATATTTCATCTAGTTTGTAAAGTCCCGGACTATTGTTCATTAAATTTCCATAGAAGTTCTTTATGAGTGCACTTTCAATAATATTTCTCCTCCTTTCTGAAGGTACAAAAATTAATTGCTTTACTTCACTCCAATTTATTACATGATTTTTGTTCCTTACATGTAAGAACAAGGCACTCTTTTCATCTTCCCGTCTGATTGAATATTATATATAGGTATAAATAGGCAGCAGATCCTCTTTTAAACAGGTATCATTAAAAGTTCTTTTTGCTTGTTTCTTGTTCTTTATTGACCCTTAATCTTCTCTTTATATTAACCTGTACTAATCCTTTTAATCTATTAATAGCAATGACTAAGCATGAGTCATCGATTTTAATTTAACATGTCACTTGGCCAACTCCTTTTCCAGTTGAACCCTGTTAGCAGTAGGTTAGTTCGTAGGATCGAATCTCTCAGTCTTAAGATCGTGAATGCCGAGACTGCGGTTAATTTTAATGATACACATATATATATATATATATATCTTGTATTTTCATTACTTAACATCATTTTCACTAAACATATGTAGGAGAGTATGATTTTAAATAAATATTCATATATATATTAATGTAGAGGAGAAACATAAATTTTTTAAATAACATAAACTGCTACATAACTCTTTAGAATCAATGATAAAAGTTTAGACAGGATACAATTTTTGTAATTCGATCAGGCAATAAATAATTATTTCAATATTAAGGAAAGATATTTTTGAAAACTAATTATTGTTTTCAACTAGAATCATTTCACCCCTCCCCCACTCCCCTCCCCCTCCCCCCTCCCTATTCCTGACTTTATCCCCCTCCCCTTTCATAGAAATCATTTCAACTCGATATTTAATTAAATTCCAGTTTTTCCATTAAACATTTATCCAATTAAAAGTCAGTTTGAATAAGACGATAATGACCTTTCCATCTTACGACAACAAAAACAAATTTCAACTATATTAAAAGAATGTTTTACTAACTGTAATATTTAATTAATATCATTTTGTTATTTGTCATCATTTTTTTTTCAAATATTAATAACGTTTTATTTAGAAAGAACTTTAGTAAATCTGGTGTGGTTGACACTCATCATTATTATAGGTAAACATATTATCAAAAACGTTGAAAGTCAATTTAATTTTGGTTATTGTTTAATCAGGCTATTATTAGATATATCATGAAACTTGTAAAAGGGTAGTACTGGAGTGTTTATGCGCCTCTGATAGCCTCTAGCACTCAACTCCGACTTTCGGCCTTCACGAGGCTACCCTGTTAACCTGCTGTAATGCAGTGACAAACGCAAGAGGAGGAGAAGGTGATCAGGGGCTGGGTCTGACCAACTTCACGAGGCTACCCTGTTAACCTGCTATATGCAGGGACAAACGAAAGAGGAGGAGAAGGTGATCAGGGGCTGGGCCTGACCACCTTCACGAGGCTACCCTGTTAACCTGCTGTATGCAGGGACACTCGAAAGAGGAGGAGAAGGTGATCAGTGGCTGGGCCTGACCACCCTCGTGAGGCTACCCTGTTAACCTGCTATATACAGGGACAAACGAAAGAGGAGGAGAAGGTGATCAGGGGCTGGGCCTGACCACCTTCGCGAGGTTACCCTGTTAACCTGCTGTATGCAGGGACACTCGAAAGAGGAGGAGAAGGTGATCAGGGGCTGGGCCTGACCACCTTCACGAGGCTACCCTGTTAACCTGCTATATGCAGGGACAAACGAAAGAGGAGGAGAAGGTGATCAGGGGCTGGGCCTGACCACCTTCGCGAGGCTACCCTGTTAACCTGCTATATGCAGGGACAAACGAAAGAGGAGGAGAAGGTGATCAGGGGCTGGGTCTGACCACCTTCGCGAGGCTACCCTGTTAACCTGCTATATGCAGGGACAAACGAAAGAGGAGGAGAAGGTGATCAGGGGCTGGGCCTGACCACCTTCGCGAGGCTACCCTGTTAACCTGCTATATGCAGGGACAAACGAAAGAGGAGGAGAAGGTGATCAGGGGCTGGGCCTGACCACCTTCGCGAGGCTACCCTGTTAACCTGCTGTATGCAGGGACAAACGAAAGAGGAGGAGAAGGTGATCAGGGGCTGGGCCTGACCACCTTCCGAGGCTACCCTGTTAACCTGCTATATGCAGGGACAAACGAAAGAGGAGGAGAAGGTGATCAGGGGCTGGCCTGACCACCTTCACGAGGCTACCCTGTTAACCTGCTTATATGCAGGGACAAACGAAAGAGGAGGAGAAGGTGATCAGGGGCTGGGCCTGACCACCTTCACGAGGCTACCCTGTTAACCTGCTATATGCAGGGACAAACGAAAGAGGAGGAGAAGGTGACCAGGGGCTGGGTCTGACCACCTTCACAAGGCTATACCTGTTAACCTGCTATATGCAGGGACAAACGAAAGAGGAGGAGAAGGTGATCAGGGGCTGGGCCTGACCACCTTCACGAGGCTACCCTGTTAACCTGCTATATGCAGGGACAAACGAAAGAGGAGGAGAAGGTGATCAGGGGCTGGGCCTGACCACCTTCACGAGGCTACCCTGTTAACCTGCTATATGCAGGGACAAACGAAAGAGGAGAAGGTGATCAGGGGCTGGGCCTGACCACCTTCGCGAGGCTACCCTGTTAACCTGCTATATGCAGGGACAAACGAAAGAGGAGGAGAAGGTGATCAGGGGCTGGGCCTGACCACCTTCACGAGGCTACCCTGTTAACCTGCTATATGCAGGGACAAACGAAAGAGGAGGAGAAGGTGATCAGTGGCTGGGCCTGACCACCTTCGCGAGGCTACCCTGTTAACCTGCTATATGCAGGGACAAACGAAAGAGGAGGAGAAGGTGATCAGGGGCTGGGCCTGACCACCTTCACGAGGCTACCCTGTTAACCTGCTGTATGCAGGGACACTCGAAAGAGGAGGAGAAGGTGATCAGGGGCTGGGCCTGACCACCTTCACGAGGCTACCCTGTTAACCTGCTATATGCAGGGACAAACGAAAGAGGAGGAGAAGGTGATCAGGGGCTGGGCCTGACCACCTTCGCGAGGCTACCCTGTTAACCTGCTATATGCAGGGACAAACGAAAGAGGAGGAGAAGGTGATCAGGGGCTGGGCCTGACCACCTTCACGAGGCTACCCTGTTAACCTGCTATATGCAGGGACAAACGAAAAGGAGGAGAAGGTGATCAGGGCTGGGCCTGACCACCTTCGCGAGGCTACCCTGTTAACCTGCTATATGCAGGGACAAACGAAAGAGGAGGAGAAGGTGATCAGGGGCTGGGCCTGACCACCTTCACGAGGCTACCCTGTTAACCTGCTATATGCAGGGACAAACGAAAGAGGAGGAGAAGGTGATCAGGGGCTGGGCCTGACCACCTTCGCGAGGCTACCCTGTTAACCTGCTATATGCAGGGACAAACGAAAGAGGAGGAGAAGGTGATCAGGGGCTGGGCCTGACCACCTTCACGAGGATACCCTGTTAACCTGCTATATGCAGGGACAAACTCGAAAGAGGAGGAGAAGGTGATCAGGGGCTGGGCCTGACCACCTTCGCGAGGCTACCCTGTTAACCTGCTGTAATGCAGGGACAAACGAAAGAGGAGGAGAAGGTGATCAGGGGCTGGGCCTGACCACCTTCGCGAGGCTACCCTGTTAACCTGCTATATGCAGGGACAAACGAAAGAGGAGGAGAAGGTGATCAGGGGCTGGGCCTGACCACCTTCACGAGGCTACCCTGTTAACCTGCTATATGCAGGGACAAACGAAAGAGGAGGAGAAGGTGATCAGGGGCTGGGCCTGACCACCTTCGCGAGGCTACCCTGTTAACCTGCTGTAATGCAGGGACAAACGAAAGAGGAGGAGAAGGTGATCAGGGGCTGGGCCTGACCACCTTCGCGAGGCTACCCTGTTAACCTGCTATATGCAGGGACAAACGAAAGAGGAGGAGAAGGTGATCAGGGGCTGGGCCTGACCACCTTCGCGAGGCTACCCTGTTAACCTGCTATATGCAGGGACAAACGAAAGAGGAGGAGAAGGTGATCAGGGGCTGGGCCTGACCACCTTCGCGAGGCTACCCTGTTAACCTGCTATATGCAGGGACAAACGAAAGAGGAGGAGAAGGTGATCAGGGGCTGGGCCTGACCACCTTCGCGAGGCTACCCTGTTAACCTGCTATATGCAGGGACAAACGAAAGAGGAGGAGAAGGTGATCAGGGTCTGGGCCTTACCACCTTCGCGAGGCTACCCTGTTAACCTGCTATATGCAGGGACAAACGAAAGAGGAGGAGAAGGTGATCAGGGGCTGGGCCTGACCACCTTCACGAGGCTACCCTGTTAACCTGCTGTAATGCAGGGACAAACGAAAGAGGAGGAGAAGGTGATCAGGGTCTGGGCCTTACCACCTTCACGAGGCTACCCTGTTAACCTGCTATATGCAGGGACAAACGAAAGAGGAGGAGAAGGTGATCAGGGGCTGGGCCAGACCACCTTCGCGAGGCTACCCTTTAACGCTATAATCAGGGACAACGAAAGAGGAGGAGAAGGTGATCAGGGGCTGGGCCTGACCACCTTCACGAGGCTACCCTGTTAACCTGCTGTAATGCAGGGACAAACGAAAGAGGAGGAGAAGGTGATCAGGGGCTGGGCCTGACCACCTTCGCGAGGCTACCCTGTTAACCTGCTGTAATGCAGGGACAAACGAAAGAGGAGGAGAAGGTGATCAGAGGCTGGGCCTGACCACCTTCGCGAGGCTACCCTGTTAACCTGCTGTAATGCAGGGACAAACGAAAGAGGAGGAGAAGGTGATCAGGGGCTGGGCCTGACCACCTTCGCGAGGCTACCCTGTTAACCTGCTGTAATGCAGGGACAAACGAAAGAGGAGGAGAAGGTGATCAGAGGCTGGGCCTGACCACCTTCACAAGGCTACCCTGTTAACCTGCTATATGCAGGGACAAACGAAAGAGGAGGAGAAGGTGAACAGGGGCTGGGCCTGACCACCTTCACGAGGCTACCTTGTTAATCTGCTATATGCAGGGACAAACGAAAGAGGAGGAGAAGGTGATCAGGGTCTGGGTCTGACCACCTTCACGAGGCTACCCTGTTAACCTGCTGTAATGCAGGGACAAACGAAAGAGGAGGAGAAGGTGAACAGGGCCTGGGCCTGACCACCTTCACGAGGCTACCCTGTTAATCTGCTATATGCAGGGACAAACGAAAGAGGAGGAGAAGGTGATCAGGGGCTGGGCCTGACCACCTTCGCGGGGCTACCCTGTTAACCTGCTGTAATGCAGGGACAAACGAAAGAGGAGGAGAAGGTGAACAGGGCCTGGGCCTGACCACCTTCACGAGGCTACCCTGTTAATCTGCTATATGCAGGGACAAACGAAAGAGGAGGAGAAGGTGATCAGGGTCTGGGTCTGACCACCTTCACGAGGCTACCCTGTTAATCTGCTATATGCAGGGACAAACGAAAGAGGAGGAGAAGGTGATCAGGGGCTGGGCCTGACCACCTTCGCGAGGCTACCCTGTTAACCTGCTGTAATGCAGGGACAAACGAAAGAGGAGGAGAAGGTGAACAGGGGCTGGGCCTGACCACCTTCGTTTCACATCCTTCCAACTTCCCAAATCCTCTCCTCTTATCTCAGCCCCAATCCAAGACGTTATGCAATATAGGATGATACAGGTTTTACTGTATTACGTACGGAGCCTCAAAGGTGCCTGGGGACTCCCTTTATAAATAGCCTTAATCTGGGAATGCGGTGCTCTGCCGAAACAAACAAAATACTAAAGATAGAGCTTGAGAGATTTTCTAATGTAGTGCAATCAGTTATTATGTGGTATTTACTCATTGTAGGGTAAAAATCTAATGAAATGGTCTCAACATATAAAACTTTTAATGATATAAACAACGCGTTTCGAACACGTAGTGTTCTTCCTCAGGCATTAACTAAAAAATACAATGACACCAGAGATTTATCTATAGTACAAAGTAAATAAGTACAAAAATTAATATAAAATAATACTTTCTGCCTTATTTTATTTTATATTAATTTTTGTACTTATTTACTTTGTACTATAGATAACTCTCTGGTGTCATTGTATTTTTTAGTTAATACCTGAGGAAGAACACTACGTGTTCGAAACGCGTTGTTTATATCATTAAAAGTTTTATATGTTGAGAGATTTTTTGCTGTATGATACTAAAAAGAAAGAAGTCCGGAGACAATCCTCCAGGTCCAAAAGCACTAACTGGTGGGAGTCAACCTCCCACAAGTGTACCTAAAGACCCGAAGAAGGACAAAGAAATCACTTTCTCCCGAAACGTTGGGAGCCTGAATGGACATTATCAATGATGATTTATACAGATTCTGCAAAGAAGAGGAAGAAACACCATTGCACCTGCTGGCTGACTGTCAGGCAACTTTGATGCACAGAGGTAGGTGCTTCGGGACACTCAACAAAACTATAGAAAAACTTTTACCGCTGGACCCAGCAAAAGTGCTGAGATTCTTGGAGGCGTTAAAGCTAACTGCTGGGATACTTTAGTACAGAAGAGGGGAAATGCAATAGTTTTTAAGACGCAGTGCTATAGTCACCCTCAAATAATAATAATACTGTACTAAAGGTAAAGTATAGCGTTAATGAAAAATATCAGTTTAAAAATCCCCCAAGTCATCTTTTGACGTTATTTTGATGATGCCTGGGCATTTTCTGGAAGCTGTAGTAAAAATTCTATATCCATCATTTTGAAACAATAGTAGAGGTTACAAAACCATCATTTTCAAACAGTTCTGAAGGTTATGAATCCATAATTTTAAGGCAGTAGTAAAGGTTATAAATCTATCAGTTTCAAACAAATCCATTATTTTTAGGGGGGGGGGGGGGGGGTACAATAGTTTTTAAGACGCATTGCTATAGTCACCCTCAAATAATAATAATAAAAAACATATGAAAGTTATAAAAAAATATCAACTTCATAAACAAACAATTTAACGTTCATTGTAGTTTAATGATGCAATTGAGTGGACATATCATCACACTCGTAAAGTATTTTCAAACTGGTCGAGCTGTCCAGAGATTGTACGAGGTATAACTCATAACATCAATGTCCCGATCTTTTAAATCATTTTACCCTCATAATAATAATAATAAAATTAATAATGGTATAAACACATCTGTCTCTAAAAGCAATAACACTGTCCATTTTGGTTGTTTTTTTACTCTGTTTGTGTTTGTCATTTATTTTGTTTTTGTTTTCTATTGGTTAATATTCTGTGAATGTATTTGTTATTAGAGTTGTTTATAGTAGTACTAATTTATTTAATAAATTGTTTTTAGCGGAGAATGTTGAACAAATTTCGGTAAAATTGCGGCTTACAATCAGAAGTTATTGATTTGGATCTAATCTTCAATAACTAAATTAGTATTTTTTAATATTAATACTAATTCTAAGTATTCTAAGTAGTAATTTTACTAAGTAATTTTACTAACTAATTCTAAGTAATTTTACTAAGTATTCTAAGTAGTAAAAAGGGTGATAACGACTACAATTTTTCCATAGGATAAAGAAATGACAAGAGTTTTTGTCACGTTTGTTACCAGAGAAGATTTCTCTGAAGAAGAACACAAACTGTTGGAAATCACGTTTGTTACAAGAGCAGAATTCTCTGAAGAAGAACACAAACTGATAGAAATCACGTTTGTTACAAGAGCAGAATTCTCTGAAGAAGAACACAAACTGTTTGAAATCACGTTTGTTACAAGAGCAAATTTCTCTGAAGAAGAAAATAACTGTTAGAAATCACGTTTGTTACAAGAGGAAAATTCCCTGAAGAAGAACACAAACTGTTTGAAATCAAGTTTGTTACAAGAGCAGATTTCTCTGAAGAAGAAAATAACTGTTGGAAATCACGTTTGTTACAAGAGCAGAATTCTCTGAAGAAGAACACAAACTGTTTGAAATCACGTTTGTTACAAGAGCAGAATTGTCTGAAGAAGAACACAAACTGTTTGAAATCACGTTTGTTACAAGAGCAGAATTCTCTGAAGAAGAACACAAACTGTTCCAAATCACGTTTGTTACAAGAGCAGATTTCTCTGTAGAAGAACACAAACTGTTTGAAATCACGTTTGTTACAAGAGCAGATTTCTCTGAAGAAGAACACAAACTGTTTGAAATCACGTTTGTTACAAGAGCAGATTTCTCTGAAGAAGAACACAATCTGTTTGAAATCACGTTTGTTACAAGAGCAGAATTCTCTGAAGAAGAACACAAACTGTTAGAAATCAAGTTTGTTACAAGAGTAGATTCCTCTGAAGAAGAACACAAACAGTTCGAAATCACATTTGTTACAAGAGCAGATTTCTCTGAAGAAGAACACAACCTGTTCGAAATCACGTTTTGTTACGAGAGCAGATTTCTCTGAAGAAGAAAATAAACTGATAGAAATCACGTTTGTTACAAGAGCAGAATTCTCTGAAGAAGAACACAAACTGATAGAAATCACGTTTGTTACAAGAGCAGAATTCTCTGAAGAAGAACACAAACTGTTTGAAATCACGTTTGTTACAAGAGCAAATTTCTCTGAAGAAGAAAATAACTGTTAGAAATCACGTTTGTTACAAGAGGAAAATTCCCTGAAGAAGAACACAAACTGTTTGAAATCACGTTTGTTACAAGAGCAGATTTCTCTGAAGAAGAAAATAACTGTTGGAAATCACGTTTGTTACAAGAGCAGAATTCTCTGAAGAAGAACACAAACTGTTTGAAATCACGTTTGTTACAAGAGCAGATTTCTCTGTAGAAGAACACAAACTGTTTGAAATCACGTTTGTTACAAGAGCAGATTTCTCTGAAGAAGAACACAAACTGTTTGAAATCACGTTTGTTACAAGAGCAGATTTCTCTGAAGAAGAACACAATCTGTTTGAAATCACGTTTGTTACAAGAGCAGAATTCTCTGAAGAAGAACACAAACTGTTAGAAATCAAGTTTGTTACAAGAGTAGATTCCTCTGAAGAAGAACACAAACAGTTCGAAATCACATTTGTTACAAGAGCAGATTTCTCTGAAGAAGAACACAACCTGTTCGAAATCACGTTTTGTTACGAGAGCAGATTTCTCTGAAGAAGAAAATAAACTGATAGAAATCACGTTTGTTACAAGAGCAGAATTCTCTGAAGAAGAACACAAACTGTTTGAAATCACGTTTGTTACAAGAGCAAATTTCTCTGAAGAAGAAAATAACTGTTAGAAATCACGTTTGTTACAAGAGCAGAATTCTCTGAAGAAGAACACTAACTGATAGAAATCAAGTTTGTTACAAGAGTAGATTCCTCTGAAGAAGAACATAAACAGTTCGAAATCACGTTTGTTACAAGAGCAGATTTCTCTGAAGAAGAACACAAACTGTTCCAAATCACGTTTGTTACAAGAGCAGAATTCTCTGAAGAAGAACACAAACTGATAGAAATCAAGTTTGTTACAAGAGTAGATTCCTCTGAAGAAGAACATAAACAGTTCGAAATCACATTTGTTACAAGAGCAGATTTCTCTGAAGAAGAACACAAACTGTTGGAAATGACGTTTGTTACAAGAGCAGAATTCTCTGAAGAAGAACACAAACTGATAGAAATCACGTTTGTTACAAGAGCAGAATTCTCTGAAGAAGAACACAAACTGTTTGAAATCACGTTTGTTACAAGAGCAAATTTCTCTGAAGAAGAAAATAACTGTTAGAAATCATGTTTGTTACAACAGGAAAATTCTCTGAAGAAGAACACAAACTGTTTGAAATCACGTTTGTTACAAGAGCAGATTTCTCTGAAGAAGAAAATAACTGTTGGAAATCACGTTTGTTATAAGAGCAGAATTCTCTGAAGAAGAACACAACCTGTTCGAAATCACGTTTGTTACAAGAGCAGAATTCTCTGAAGAAGAACACAATCTGTTTGAGATCACATTTGTTACAAGAGCAGATTTCTCTGAAGAAGAAAATAACTGTTGGAAATCACGTTTGTTACAAGAGCAGATTTCTCTGAAGAATACACAAACTGTTCCAAATCACGTTTGTTACAAGAGCAGAATTCTCTGAAGAAGAACACAAACTGATAGAAATAAGTTTGTTACAAGAGTAGATTCCTCTGAAGAAGAACACAACCTGTTCGAAATCACGTTTTGTTACGAGAGCAGATTTCTCTGAAGAAGAAAATATCTGTTAGAAATCATGTTTGTTACAAGAGCAGAATTCTCTGAAGAAGAACACAATCTGTTTGAGATCACATTTGTTACAAGAGCAGATTTCTCTGAAGAAGAAAATAACTGTTGGAAATCACGTTTGTTACAAGAGCAGATTTCTCTGAAGAATACACAAACTGTTCCAAATCACGTTTGTTACAAGAGCAGAATTCTCTGAAGAAGAACACAACCTGTTCGAAATCACGTTTTGTTACGAGAGCAGATTTCTCTGAAGAAGAACACAACCTGTTCGAAATCACGTTTTGTTACGAGAGCAGATTTCGCTGAAGAAGAACACAAACTGTTCGAAAGGTCTTGCTTGTATAAAACATTCCAGCCGATTTCCATGATTTTTCCCTGCATTCATTCTTTTATTATTTTTGTGTTAATTTGAATTATTTGCCGACTTACTTTATTTTGTTCATTTAAAACTAAAAAGAATCATAAGTCGTATATTCTTTTATGAGTACTAACCTTCATATAACTGTTCAATTACTGTTCTCAAAACCAATTGGTTTTTATTTCATCCACTTTCTGAAAAACATCCCTTCTATTTCAACCCCCAATCCTACGAGTCTATTCTTAATTCCTCCCACATATTTAATCCACTCTAGAGGATACATAAATAACTTACAACCCCCCACCACCCACCGCACATACTAACCACCAACAACGCCATCCAAGCAACCCACTTCTACATCATCAATGAAACAACCCTTCAAAACTTACCCCCTTTACCATTCATTTTTAGATTTCACCCCCTCACCCACCCCCTGGCCATCATCCCTCTCATTCCACCTTTCAACTACCCTTATATATTGACTTCCTTTGTTAAAAAAGGAAAAAAAAACTCTAATAAATATTCCACCCCCTTAATTTTTGGCATCAGACCAAAATATGATATTCAATCCTCTTTCAAAACTTTAGAAAACATTTTCCTTTTCTTTACCTTGTTTAGTAACTATTCAACATTAACTACACGCACACACACACACACACACACACACATATAAATATATATATATATTATATATAATTAAAATAAATTCAAAACGAAGGAAACACACAGAAAGACATAGACATAACTCACATCGATATTTCGACCATCGTCGTCATCAGGAGGTGCGAAGAGCGAAGAGTCCGCAGGAAGACAGGTCGGTATACAGGTGAAGACAGGTGAGTACCGACCTGTCTTCCTGCGGGACTCTTCGCTCTTCGCTCTTCGCACCTCCTGATGACGACGATGGTCGAAATATCGATGTGAGTTATGTCTGTGTCTTTCTGTCTGTTTCCTTCGTTTTGAATTTATTTTATTTTAAAAAAAGTCCGCTGGACCGTTTCTTTTAATTGTTATATTTATATATATTATATATATATTATATATATATATAAAGATTTCACATAAATACATGAAATAACAATCAATGATCAAACCACAATACGAAAATGAGGAAAACAAGACTAAGATCTTACAACCGTAATAAGCAGTCTTCGTCACAGTCAAAAACCCAACGAAGACCACTTGTTACGGTTGAAGAATCTTAATCTTCCCCCCCCCCCCCCCCCCAATTTCATATTGTGGTTTGATCATTGATTGTTTTTCACGTGTTTATGTGAAATCTTTTTTTATATATATATTTGTAAAAGTTGGGAGCAGTCCTTCTTCAATACATGCTTTTAAAAACTGGATGTCTGTTTCCACTTGATTCAATTTCGTCTCATATTTTTCCAAATTACGAAAATTTACGAAAATTTCGTAATTTGGAAAAATATGAGACGAAATTGAATCAAGTGGAAACAGACATCCAGTTTTTAAAAGCATATATATATAATATATATATTATATATATATATATAAATGAAAAAGACAACACATAGAAGAAACGAGATAACTTACTGGATCGATATTTCGAACTGAAGTTCGTCGTCAAGAAGAGTGTAGAAGGGAAGAAGAAGAGGTACGTGCGTTCACGTGTACCAGTGGAATGCAACTCATTGCATGATATATATATATATATATATATATATATATATATATATAACAATACACAAAAAGAAACATAGAGAAATCAAAAGCACACACTTACGGTCTCTAATTTTCGGTTTAAACTGTCTTAAAAAGAGATAAGAGAGGAATGCCAAGCACACTGGTTCAGAGATACTGGTTGGTCTCCAACTGTCTCTGTACCAGTGCGCTTGGTTTCCCTCTCTTATCTCTCCTGAAGACGGTTGAATCGAAAATTAGAAACTGTGAGTGTGTGCTTTAAATTTCTTTATGTTTCTTTTTCTACATTGGACTACATTTGTCTGTTTCAGATCGTAAATCCGATGAAAAAGTATATATATATATATATATATATATATATTATATTATATGTATATATATACATATATCAATATTCAAACAACAATAAGAAAATGGGAAACAAGACTAAGATCTTTCAACCGTAACAAGCGGTCTTCGTCAGAGTCAAAAACCCAACAGAGTCAAAAATTCTGAGTTGGGTTTTTGACTCTGACGAAGACCGCTTGTTACGGTTGAAAGATCTTAGTCTTGTTTTCCCATTTTCTTATTGTGGTTTGATCATTGATTGTTATTTCACGTGTTTATGTGAAATCTTTATGTATATATACGGCTCCGTCAATCAAAATAAAGGAACAGTGCATATGAGCAGTTATACTGCTTATACATATAAAAATATTTGGATTGAGGGAGTATTATAACTGCTCATATGTACTGCTCCCTCACTTGGATTGAGGGAGCAGTATAACTGCTCATATATACTGCTCCCTCACTTTTATTGTGGGAACAGTACAACTGCTCATATATACTGCTCCCTCACTTGGCTTGTGGGGAGCAGTATAACTTCTCATATGTACTGCTCCCTCACTTGGATTGAGGGAGCAGTATAACTGCTTATGTGTTCTGCTCCCTCACTTTTATTGTGGGAACAGTACAACTGCTCATATGTACTGCTCCCTCTCTTGGATTGAGGGAGCAGTACAACTGCTCATATATACTGCTCCCTCACTTGGATTGAGGGAACAGTATAACTGCTCATATTTACTGCTCTCTAATTTGAATTTCAAGAGCTGTATATGCTGTTGGTAAAATGGCTCGCTATGGTTTTGATTTAATAAAAAAAAAAGTATCAAAAAACTAACAAAATATCTTACTAACAATAATAAAACTAACAATACTGTAAAAAAATACAAAAATGTTAACATATT